>SJYQ01100578.1:20881-126664 GCA_006410935.1 Redunca redunca
ACACAGGAGGCCCGAGCACCGGCTGGGCTGAGGGACACAGACGGGGCAGGCTCCACAGGATCCCGGACAGGCCACAGGGAGGGCAGGCACCTGGGCTTTACAGTCAGTTCCCATCATGCCTGCCTGCCACCCTCGGCCGCAAGACAGGACATAAAGAACTCGCTCCAACAGTTGTTCTAACAACCTGAGCCAATGACCCGTGACCTGAGCCTGGCACCCAGGACAGGTGGACAACTGCGGCTGTTACCAACTTGCCTCCTTCTGCGCCCTGCCGGTGATGTGAGCTGCCAGCCGGGAGCCCATTCCAGGACCCCAGGAGCCACCCTAAAGCCTCCCTTTCGCTGACCCTACACGCCTGTCCCCAAGGCAGGTCTATTCCGTGTGCCCTGAAACCTCTCAAGCCCCACCCTTCGCCTTGTGCCCCGTTCCCCGCTGGCTGTGCCAATGCCAGTGCTCACCTGGACAACAGCTGTGGCCTTCCTAAGGGGGCCCCGAGCCAGGTGCCCTGGAGCCAGGCAGGAGCCACATCTGATGCTGCCCCTTCCAGCCTGGCCCTCAGGATAAAGTCCAGATCTCTCAGGAGGCTCCAAGTTTCTGTGTAATCTTACACTCCCTGGCCCCATGCCGAGCTCGGGAGGGTTCAGCTGAACTGGACTTGACTACCTCCAGGCCTCTCTGACCCTGGCCTGTGGACAGAGCCAAGCCGTCTCAACCCTGGCCTGCCCACCACCCCCCTCCGATACCCCGGGGTCCCCAGGTTCAGCCCAGGACCTGACAGAGAGGCTTGGAGAATGAATGAATGAATGTCTGCCATGTGACCTCGGGCTCAGGATGCCCCAGTGAAGGAGCTCATCTACATGCATTCTAAGGGTCCCTTCCAGTGGGCTGGTAGTAAAGGGAGACACAGGGCACAACCCCATCCTCAGGGAGCTCTGAGCAACGTGACGCCTGATGGCCTCGAGGAGGGACAGGAAGGTGGAAAGTGAAGCAACCACTTCGAGCAGGTTAGGATCCTCCCCACCATGGCTCACCACTGTGTGTTCAGTGCCCAGATCCAGGCCGGGCACACAGTAGGTGCTCAAGCAGCTGCTGCTGAGGGAGGAAACGGGCTTGAGCCTGGCTCTGCCACCCCAAGCTCTGCAACCCCAGGCAAAACTCCCACTCTCCAGGCTTGTCCGCGGTGTGAAAGGGAGGCTGGTAACGCCGCCTGCAGGCTCCCAGGAGGGTTTGGGGGCTGCACCTGGCCCAGAGGCAGCCGCTCCTGCCACCCGGGAACCTGAGCAGCATAATTAACCTCCTGCTGGGTGCAGTCCTGAGCAGGTACACAGCTGGTTGGCTCCGCAGCTCTGGGCAGAGGTGAGCCTCCTCAAGGCTGAACAATGAGCCTTTTCTCTTTTCCCTCCCTGATTCTTCTCTGTCCGACCCGGCCTGAGGCGCTACAGCATCCCTGAGTCAGGACCTGACTGTCCCTACCAGGCACTCTCCGTAAGCCCTCACCACTGGAGGGGATATCACACAGGGCTGCCGACGCTGGGCCCCTGCTCCTTAATTTCATAGGTGCTACCAATCTGGTCTCACCAGTAATGACTTAGTCCTTCCCGCCCGCTGGATCCACGGAGCATTCTGGAACAGGCCGGCAGGTGCTCAGATTTCCCGCTGATCAGAGGGCAGGAGACAGGGGATGAAATAGTAGCTACAGAACCATCAGCACAGGTGAGAAGGGGCCAGGTGGCTGGGGTCCAGGCCTCGGCAATTCCGCTAACCTCCCGGGAGACCCTGGGCACCAATAGCAGCATCCCCTTCCCAGGCGGTGCGCTTCATCCTAGCTCATCTGCTCAAGCCCACTTCACAGACAGGGAAACCGAGGCTTAGAGAGGGGACGTGCCTCATCCAAGGAGGCCGTGGGAAGGGACTGGCTCAGTGGAGACCACGAACATGCCCACTGCTGCTCCCCAAGGCAAGGGCCGCCCCATCCTCTCTGGACCTCAGTTTCCCACTGACCCCTGGGGGTGCAGACATGACCTTGAGTTTGACCCACATCAGCATTCCATGTTCCAGCAGGCCGCGTTCTAGGTCTGCTGCTTCATGTTCCCTCTCCAAGTTCCATCTTCTAGTTTCCCTGGTCTGAATTTGGTGGGGGGAGGTTTCTACTTTCTGGGTGCTGTGTTCTGGTTTCTAGTTCCAAGGATCGCCTCTCATAGAAAGTTCTATAGCTGGAGGGACTGCCCGGGTGGTACAGTGGATAAGAATCCACCTGCCAACGCAGGGGACATGGGTTCAATTCCCGGACCAGGAAGATTCCACAGGCCGTGGAGCAGCCAAGCCTGTGCTGCACAAATACTGAACCTGAGTGCCGCGACTCTGAAGCCGGCGCGCCCAGAGGCCGTGCTCCGCGGCAAGACATGCCACCGCAACGGGAAGCCCACGCGCCCCGACTAGAGAACACCCCTGCAGCCACGAAGACCCGGTGCAGCCAAAAACAAATAAACAAACTGTTTTTTTTTTTTTTAAAGAGAAAGTTCTGCACCCCAGGCTTTCCAGCCAACACACTCCCTCTTCAGGACACCATGCCCTCCTCCTAGCACCAGCGGCAGCACTCACAGCCCAGGGCTCCATGGTCCTAGCACAGCAAAACCAGCAAGGAGGGCCCGCTCGGGCTCCCAGGGCCATGGAAGGATCACAGCGCACACCCACAGCCCCGGCAGGAATGCCCCTCCCCACCCCTCTCCTTGTCACCCCAGGATGCCGTCCTGACCACCCCCCATGCCTGCTGGCCCCCCTTCCCCACCAGCCCGCTCCATAATGGCCCCACGAGACAGGCACTTCACAAGGGCAGGGACCTTGGGGCAAGCTTCTGGGTCATGGCCTGGCACCTCCTTGTGGGCACTGAATAAACGCCTGCTGGATGAATTAGCTAGGCGTGCTCGGGACTGGCAGGATCACACACGGGCACAGCCTAAGGGACATGCGTCCATATGATGGAGGTGCTCCTGCTGTGTGTGTGCGTAGGTAACTCGCCCCTCCCAAAAAAAACCCACAAAAACACAGACATGATCACACCCTGCCCTGGCACGTAGCCCAGCCCCCGGCACAGAGAAGACACCCAGTGATCAAGCGCTAAGTGGATGAACGAGTGCTCTGTACCAAGGACAGAGGGGGCCGTGGCGGAGACAGGGATCAAGTCCCCCCTCAGAATCGGGGCTCAGCTGTCATTAGGAAGCCCGTGACCACAGGTGAGAACTTGACTATGGCTCAGGACTGCCGGAAATGCGCTTAGAGACAGGGTCAGTCAGGAAGACAGCCAATCCACTGGGCTCTGGGGTTGGGGGGGCAGTAATGTCAACAGCCCTAGGGGCGCCTCTGGTTGGAAGGGGCAGAGGTGGCTTCCTCGGTAAATGGCAACACCTGGGTGGAGTTGGCTGGCTTTCCAGATGAAGAGTCCAACACAGTAATGGCCCCAAGGCAGGAATGTGGGGTGCGCAGGGGAAGAGGTGCAGAGGCCGGACTGGGGCCACAGGAAGGAGGTCGGAGGTGTGGACAGAATTCTCGGGGTGCGGCATCCCAGTACCCCCTGGCCTGGACTCTGACTGACCCAGTTTCCAGGGATGAGAGAGAAGGAAGCTGTGTGCCCCAGTGCACCTGTGCTGGGGGACTTCCCTGGGGCCGGGAAACTCCCACCCTGAGACCCCACAGCCAGCCTCCCTGGAGGCTACTCAAGAGCAGGGACCCCAGAATCCAACAAATGGGGAGCTGGCTGTACTCACAGCCCCTTTTCTTCTCTCTCTTAGAACCTAACTTCATCTTCCTGGTTCTAAAGGTTTCTCATACATTCTGCGGAATCTGGACATCACAACGAAAGAGACAGGATGATAACACTCATCAACCTGCCACCCCTGGGCTAACATTGTAGCCTAAGTCCTTATAGACTTTTTTCCTGAGCACCTTTTTGCTGGAATGAACTACTGGCATGGATTTCCTGCCAGTTTGGGGCAACACACACTTTTCCTAAGGAGCATTGTCTCCAAGCCAGAGGACCAGAGGGCAGGCCTGAACCCTGGGGACTCTGCTCTCCTGGCCTCCCTCTCATCCACCCCCTGCCCAGGACCCCACTGAGAAACACTCCAGCATGGGAAAGGAATGGGGGCGGGGCACAAACCCACAGTCCTGGGCGCTCCTCCCACAGACCACAAAACTCTGGGTCAGTGCCAAGCACCCCGGGACTCAACGTCCCCTCTGTGAAATGGGCGGCCTCAGTCTGGCCCCCTCTCTAGGCTGAGGTGACTATCACCTGGCTGGACTGCGCTTCACAGTTGCTTCCAGGAGCCGTGCCAGGAGGCCCCTTGACCCTTCCTGTAACCCCCTCCCTTTGCCACTTGGATACAACAAACAGCAGAGCAAGCCCCATGGCTGGCCCTGGTGACCTCCACCCCAGTCCCCTGACCCGTCCTCTCTGTTCCACTCCACTGGCATCCTCCCCTCCAACCAGGCCCTCAACAGACCTCCCTGCACAAGGCTCTCCTCCCAGGAAGACAGACAGGAATGTGGGGTAGTATGAACGCCGCATGGCTTCCTGGAAGAGTCTTACAGGACAGATGAGTCAGGAGAGGAGAGGAAGGGCACTTGCAGACAGAGGGACAGCACCAGGACAGGCCACAGGGGGAGCCGGCCCCGGCGCTGCTCGTCTGGGTCGGGGGGAGAGCTGGTGCAGAGCTCCTGAGATGCTGAAACGAAATCACGCCAGAAAGCACCAGAGTCCCCTTCCCATTCATGCCATAAACATGAGCTGTGACACGCACAGTCCCAGGTGATGGTTGGGAAGGCACCTTCTCCACCATTCACCTAAACCGGCTAATTTGCCTTGTTTCCGGAAGTGGCCCTCACCCTCCATTCTCAAAATCACCATGCAGCAAACACTTAAATACTTCTCAAGTGCCTCCTCGTGTGAGGCACGGTGCCAGCCCCCCAGAGAGTGCCCGTGTGCCCAGCTCAGGAACCAGTGCCCCTACTTAATGGGCAGCTTTCCCCCGGTCCTTCTTCCCCAGTCACCTTGATTCACCCAGACCGAGTGCCAGGCCCCCAGTAAAAGAGGAGGGCGGCCACAAGGGGCTTGTCCAAAGTGGTAAGCAAGCTCTGTGGGGGTCCACAGTCAGCCTGGGATCTGTTCTCTGGAGGAGGTGGCGGCAGCAGGTGCTGAGATAAAAGCAACGGGCTTGGGAAGGGAGGGATGGGAAGGGTGGGACAGTGTGGTTGTTGCAGAGCTGGGGGGTGGGAGCAGAGAGAACACAGGAAGCAGTTGAGTCACAGAGGATGAAGGGGTCTCGTAAGGCAGCATGGAATTCGTGGGGCCAAGCAGTGGTTCCTGGAGTCCACAGGCCTCAGAATCTCCAGGGGATTCAAAACTAGATTTCCAACCCTCTCTCCCAGGGTGGGATTCTGACTTGGTGGGGCGGGGAGGGGAGCCTGGAAAATCCATACTATCCCCCTGGTGCCCAGGCAAGGCTGAGCGGGCCTTCCTGAGGCAGGGTCCCAGGCCTATGAGAAGGAAGCAGGCAGCCCCAGGGCCCCATGGAGGGCGGGGTGGGGGGAGGCGGCAGTCCAAGGCATTTGAGCTGCAGACAGCAGTCATCTCTGGGTGATGGAAGGGACTGGACAAACAGCCCCATCCTACCGGCTGGGGACCTACAGGCTGGATATAATGGATCCCAGCCCTGCCACTTCCCGGCCCTGGGTCCCCAGCCCCTTCGCATTGCCAAATGGGATAATAATAGTACCTACCTCGTGGGAAGTTAGGAGGTGTCTCTGAGATAATGCAGACAAAGTGCTTTGGCCCAGCGCCCAGCACATAGTAAGTGCTCGATAAATAGCTGCAAATTATTATGACTGCAAAGTTCTCCATCGCGGGTCTCTGGCATCCAGAGTCTCAGAGACGGCCTCTGGCCACGCTCCCTCGCTCAGACCTCAGACCACCTGGTCTGCTCCTTCTGGGAAATTCCTGGCCTGCCTAGAGGGGTAGCCAGAGGCCGGGCCCTCAGGAGACCCCAGCATCAGCACAGACTCCTACCTTCTGTCCTGGCCTTCACCCCTCACCCCACCCCACCCCACCGCCAGGATTCCCACTTCAGTGGGAACCGAAGTCTTAGCCAAATAAGCTCTAAACTCATAAGACAACAGAGTAATTAGGTATGTGAATGATTCCTATTGTTCCGATTTTATTTTTATAGAAAAGATGAAAAGATGTGAGCCAACAGGAGAATTTCAGCAATGCAAGGAAAAGTATTCCCTGTTAACTTTCTGGATTATAAGCAAGGTCTTGGGCCCCTTGTCAGCCTATTCTAGACCATGTGAGGGTGGTTCACTACCCTTCCACCCCCCCAGGCCTGCTTCCAGCCCTTGGGAAGTTCTCACCCCTTCCTGAAGCCTCTTTCCCCTTCTGGGAAATGGGGACAAGCAAGGTCCCTGTGACCATTCTGCTGCAAGTGAGGCTGCCCACTGGAGCTTCAGTGCCCTTGATCAGGGAGGGAGGAGGAGGAGGAATAGGTGGAAGTAAGAGCAGGGATGTTCCCCTGGCTGAGAATCACTCATTCATTCATTCATTCATGCTCCTGTAGGTCCACAGGGCTAAACACACAATAACAAACACGCTGGCATCACACAGAGGCTTCTGGTGAGTGCCAGGGTGCCAGGGGACAGAAGGTGGAACAGACATTGGGGTGGTGAGAACAGCATAAGCAAAGGAATAGAATCTGAGGTTTGGGGCCTGTGTGGACCACATCTCAGAGCTCTGTTCGGCTAAAGCATGGGGTCCAGCTGGGCCATTCTACACTAAGGCCCAGGCCAAGGTCAAGGGGAGCCCCTGGGAGGAGAAGGGGTTAGAGAGGAGAGAGGCAGGCTCAGAGGGGCGGAGGGAAGGAGACACCGCCATTCCCTCTCCCCTCCTCCCTGTGGGTGCTTACTCAGGGTAGTCTCTCGCCCCGGCCTCCGCCTATCCAGTGCCCGCCAACAAGCCCTCCGCAGCTCCAGAATCAGGTGGCCGCTCCCCACGTCTATCTGACCAACAGCTCCTGGGGACTTTCCTCCTTGTTCTACTGTTATTTATTAAGCACCTGCTGAATGCCTGGGTGCTGTACCGGCTCCCATTGTGAGACTGTTAAACTGTTGGCAGCTTGAAATCAGTCCTGCTGGGAAGATTTACACCACGGAAACTGGCCACCACTGCTCATCGGCAAACCAGCAGACCACTGCCCACCCTGCCCAAGAAATGGGTACAGAGAGGCAGGACCCAGCCCGTGGGGACTCACAGACAGAGGGGAAGACAACAAGAAAGTGGACCACACATCAACTGTGGCAGGCTGGGAGAATAGGGAGACTCATTCTGGAAGGGGGGCAGCGAACGCCCACTGGAAACTGAACGGAGCTCTTCAAAGAGCAATACTGTGCATCTCCCCCACTTTAGAGACAAGGAAACTGAGGCACAGGGAGACAGAGTCACTAGCCTACTGTCACACGATAAGAAGTGACAGGATCAGAGTCCAAACCTGGGCCACTGGATCTGAAATTCTTGTTCTTTCTGCACTTGACTGCCTCATGGCACAATTATCGAGACTGCTCCCTACCTGCCAGCAGCCAGCACAGAGCTAGGCAGACCATGGGTATCTGTGCCCATGTGCCCGGGGGTATCTGCCGCCCAACTCAATTTGAATCTCTGGCAGGCAAGGCCTATATCCTCTCCACCAGGCTGCCCGGCAAAGCACCCCTCGCAGGAGGACATCATGCTGTTGGCCAGAATATCTGAAGAAACTTCTGGAAGGGAGCCCTGGTCCCATGTGGTAGACTAGAGAACTGGCTGGGAAGGGGTGTACCGTGCGGCAACATAGGGAACAAAAATTGGCCTTGGGGAGCAGAGCAGAGTCCCCTGCTCGACACGGCCAGGGGCCAGAAGGTGGTGAGTGTCTACGTAGGCAAGAGGAGGCTGTCCGTGCAGACCACCCTGCCCGGGCCACTCTTCACTGCTACTTTCATCTCCTCTGAAAAGGAGGACAGGGACACTCAGCTCCCCCAAGCCTCAGCTTCCTCCTGGTCACAACCAGCCCTCACAGGATCCTCACCATGAAGCGGACATGGCCTGCCAGCCGGTATCAGCGTCCCTGTTACTCAGGCCAAAATACCCATGGAGCCGCCGGCCGTTTCCTCGGTGCTTCTCAGGTGCTGGGGGTACCTGTACACGTAGATGCAGCATCTCATGCAGTCCTTGCCACAACTCAGTGGAGGGATCTCCCCATTTGTCAGACATGGAAACTGAGGTTCAGAAGGCTGTCCCGCCGAGGTGGTCCGGCTATCTCAGTGAAAGTGATCAGCAATGTGGGTCAAGCAGCCCTGACCACATCAAGGGCACTAGGCAGACCCGAAGCAGGGGGTCAGCTGGGCCAGCCAGTGCCATCCCAGCCAGTCTCCTTGCTGTCCTCATGCCAGCTCCCTGGGGTGGCCTACCACCTCGCCTCCACCTGGCCTTCCTTTTCCTCCAGACTCAGCTCCCCTCTCTTCAGTGGCTTCTCATGTCAGCCCCCAGCAGGGCTTTGGCTGTCCCCCACCTCCAGCTCTCGCATACACTCAGCACATCTTGGAGCCTTGCCTTATCCATCCCTCTGCCCAGAATACCCTTCCCACTTTCTCTCCCAAGCAAACCCTTCTAGCTTCCTTTTATGTTTTCCAGCAAGTTCCCTCTCCCCCGGGGGCGGGGGTTGGGGGGGCGATGCTGGGGGCCCCTTTTTCAAACTTTCCCAGGACCCTGTGTCTATCTCTTCAGCTGGCAGAAACATTGATAACCCTGCAGAATGGTCAGCTCCTCCCGGTGGGGCATTGGGGGAAGTGGGGTGGGGTGGGGGGAGGAACTTGTCTTGCTCTTCCTTCCATCCCCAGGCTTGGCCCATTGCCTGGATTTTTAGTAACTGCCCAGGAGGTGACACAAGTCTTCCCCATCGAGGCAGATCTGGGCTGGTGGCCCAGGAGTGGAGTGCTATGTGGACCCAGAGAGAGCCGGGCTGGGGGACCAGAGAAAGAGCTNCGGCGAGAGGACCCCGGCGGGGGAGGGCCCCACGGGAGGCAGGCGCGGGGTGCGGAGGCGAGGCCCGAGAGCGGCGCGCAGAGGGGCAGCTCCCGCCGGGCTCGGGCGGCTCCGGCCCCCGCCCCGCCCCCACCGGCGCCCCCTTCCCTCCGCCGCCAGCCGGGCTCCGCTCGCCGCGCGGGGCCGGGGACGCCTAGGACCGCAGTCTCAGGCCGCCGCTGCTCTGCGCCTCCCGCGTGTGCGATCAAGTGTGTGTGTGTGTGTGTATGTGTGTGTGTGTGTGTACGCGCGCGCGCGCGCCCGGGAGCGCGCGATCCTGCCTGTGACCGTGCGTGCGCCGACCCACGGCCCGGTGCGTCCTGTGCGGTTGTGTGCGTGTGCGTGTATGTGTGTGTATGAGATGAGAGGCGGAATGGGTCGGAGTGTGTGCGTGTCTGGTATGTGCATGCATCTGCGTGTCCGATTCTGTTGCGCGTGGATGCGTGTGTCTGTTTTGCCGTATGTATGGGTCTGGGTGACCTGCGGCGTGTACCCGAGTCTGTTCCTGTGTGTACACGGGCGTGGATCCCAGCCGCTGTGCCTGCGTGTACCTGGATAGTGTTTGTGTGCACACATCTGTGACTATGCAGAGAGGCCTCTGGGTCTTGTGTTGTGTGTGCGCCTGGTCCTGGGCGGCTGCGATGATGTGTACACGCTGCTGTGACCGTGTGCAAAGGGCCTGGTATTGTGGTGCATGTATCGCTGCAGGCCTGTGACCGCTTCTACACATGTCTGTGTGTTTGTGAAGATCGCCGATGTACACTGGCCTGTGGGCCTTGGGCCTTGGCCCGCCTGTATCCTTCTGACCCCCTCCATCCAGGCATATGACCAATGCAATTCTGTGCTCCCTCTATTCCAGGCCTGGCCCACTGACTCCCGATGGAGACCTTTGCTCCCCACCCCAACCCTGTCCCCCTCGGCAGGCACTCAAAGCCCAACGGTCCTGCCCACTTCCTGCGTCTCCTCTTCTGCTGCACAACCAGCAGCGGTTCTCCAAGCGCCCACCATTTCACACCTTGTCTCCTCATGCTTTTGCACTGGGCTGGCGGCAGCCTCCGCGTCCTTCCCGCCATTTCAGGGCCGTGGGCTTCCGGCTTCCGCTCCTGTGAGCCCCTCTAGCAATCACTTCCGCCTATGTGTGTAAGCGGGTCCGGGTATGCGTGTAAGCGGGTCCGGGTTTGCAGCAGCCTCGCTGCGGACCAGCGGCGAAGGCAATGGGAGGGCAGTGAGCTGCCTCCCAGCTAGGCGCCCACAAGGTTCTCAAGAGCAGCCTTTGGAGCCTTTGGAGAGGGCCTTTGGAGCCCCCTCCTGCTGTTCTTCCTGGTTCAGGTGCTCCTCGCCCACCTTTGTCTATTCTTGCTAAGCAGCCAGTCAATCTTCTCCAACATTTACTTGAGCAGGACCCTCTCTTCCCTGAACACCTGATGGCTCCCACTTGCTTTTAGCTTAAGCTGAGTTCTTGGGCAGCATAGGAGGCCTTGGTGACCTAGACCCTCTGCTATTTACCTCTGCTGGTTAGTTCCCTCTAAGCCCCAAATGAGCAAACTATTGTCTGCAAGGGCAGACAATATTTTAGGCTTTGTTGCTCATAGGGTGTCTGTCTCAACTACTCTACTCTGCCATTGTGGCATAAAATCAACCATAGATATTGTGTACAGGAATGAGTATGACTGTGTTCTAAGAAAACTTTATTTAGGGACACTCAATGTAAACCATTATTCTTTTGATTTTTTACTCCAATCACTTGGAAATGTAAAAACCATTCCTAGCTGGCACTACTCTTAAAAAAAAAGAAAGAAAGAAACTTTAGTCAATCTGTCTTGTCCAACTCTTTATGACCCCGTGGACTGTAACCGGGCTCCTCTGTCCTTTGGATTTCCCAGGCAAGAATAGTGGAGTGGGTCACCATGCCCTCCTCCAGGGGATCTTCCTGACCCAGAGATCAAACGCAAGTCTCCCTTGTCTCCTGCACCGCAGGCGGATTCTTTACCTGCTAAGCCATCAGGGAAGCCACACTATGCCTCCTGTCTCATCTCCATGACTCACCTGCTTCAGTTACTCTGTCACTAGCCCTTCCCCCAGATCCCAGCTATTCTACCCTGAAAATATGTCTTGAGACTTCTCTGTTGGTTCATTGGCTAATACTCTGTGTTCCGAATGCCAGGGGCTGAGGTTAAGATTCCAGGTCAGGGAACTAGATTCCACATTTCACAAATGAGTTCTCATGCTGCAACTAAAGATCCCACATGCTGCAACTAAGACCAGGTGCAGTCAAATAAATAAAGTGCATTGCAACAAGTGAGAACTAAGTAATGTTTAAAAAAAAAAATGTCAGCCTCCGCTTCTCCCCCACTTGCCTTGCTAGCAGACACTCCGCCCTTGTTGCTCAACCCCTACAGAATCCTCACTACTGTTCACACACACTCACCTCCACCTTGCTGTGGCCATCACTCCACCTCTGCCTGGGGATTCCTGCCATCTGGAAAGGACCCTCTCAGAGTCACTTTTCCTTGCCTGGCCATGTTCCGCAGGAGAATCTTCTCCCACCGCCTCCTGCAACACTGTGGACATCCCTCGGCCCAAAAGAGAAGCTCTGTTGCAGGTCTGGCTCCCCCAGCGAACTTGTCCAGAAACCTGGATGCTGGCCCAGCACCAAGCTGGGCACAAAATATCACATCCCTCACTTTTCACAGCTCCCAGCAAAGGGGAGGAGGTAAAGTGACGTGCCCTGGGCTCAAGTTCAGGTTTATGGGGCTTTCTCAGTTTTCACTCTCTTTGCCAGGATGCTCCTGGTGGGTGGTCCATGGCCTTCATCTGTCACCTAATGTGTGCTCCTTCTGCCCCTGACAAGCGCTGACACCCTGTAAGACCACGAGCCCCATAATTCCAAAGCAAGGCCTGAGCCACAAATATGCCTTTTTTTCCTTTGAAATCATTTAATTGATTTGGGTGGGTAGAAAATAATTTCACACAGTGCAAATCTGAAAATTACTGAAGGGTGGCCAGTGGAAAGGAAGCTTCCTAGCCCCAGCCCAGGCCTCCCAGGTCCCCTCAATGTGACATGAGGGGATTTTACCCTTGTGACACTTTTTTTTTTGATGCAGCTCATTTGATATGAAGCCATTTTGCTGTGACCTAAAAACTAATGCATCACACTTGTAGCTTGACTCCTTTTTTTTTTTTTTTTTAACGATGTGCAAAATAGATGTGGTCGTCTATCATTGAGCCCCCAGGCCCTCCCTGTGGGGCCGAGTGAGAGATAAGGGTGTGGGCAGGTCACTGCATGGTGGTAACTAGGTTCAGGAACCAGAGACATCCGGCTTCAGTCTGAGTTTTTGTGTCAATGACTTAAACCTCAGTTTCCTCATCTGTAAAATGAGAATAAGGAAGTTTCCTTCATGAGGCCACTCAAAGGGGCTTCCCTGTCTCAGTGGTAAAAATCCGCCTGCCAGTGCAGGAGACACAGGTTCAATCCCTGGTGCAGGAAGATTCCCACATGCCGTGGAGCAGCTAAGCCCATGCAGCACAACTATTGCGCCTGTGCTCTAGAGCCTCGGAGCCAGAACTACCAAAGCGTGATTTGAAACAAGACATGCCACCACAATGAGAAGCTGGCACAACCCAGAGTAGCCCTGGCTTGCCACAGTTAGAGAAAGCCCATGTGCAGCAACGAAGACCAAGCACAACCGAAAATAAATAAATAAATAATAAGTTTTAAAAAAGATCACACACGCTGCAATGAATATCAAAGATCCCACACGCTGCAACTAAGACCTAGTGCAGCCAAATAAATAAATAAAAGAGACCTGGGCTCTAATCAGCTTCTCTACCTGTTATACTCATGTCACTGCACTAAGCCTCCATTTCCTCATCCAGAAAATGGGAACGATCACTGCCCAGTCATCACATTGATATCAGTGGAACCTGGACAGTCCCATCCTCTCCCTCTCACTCGCTTACTTCCTCTCCTGTCTCTACACCATCCAAGGGGGTGTGGGGGAGGCAGAGGCTTGCTAAGTGCTCCTCCCTCCCCACCCTTCCCGTGGGGCCAGGCAACCCGACAAGGAGGCTGTGGGAGCCTGGAGCTGAGAGAGGTCCGGGTACAAGATGATCTACCCCAAGACAGGTGTCGCCTTACAGGTCTGCTGTCCCCTCTCACCTGGGGCCTGTTTGGCTCTGGGAACAATTGCTAGGTCTGTTATCCCTTTTGGCAGCTGCTGCCTGACTGCTGGGAGCTATATTCCCCGCCTCCTTCACTTGGCCCTAGGTCTCCAGGTGAGAAGTCCCCTGAGCTGTGATGAGGCCCAAATACCTGCCTTGCCAAGGCTCCTCAGGGGCCAGGGGCCTTGTGATGCCATAGGCAGTGTGAGCTGGCTCAGAGCTATGGCTTAGGGAATTCCCTGGCTGTCCGGTGGTTGGGACTGATCCTGCAAGCCTCACAGTGGTGCAGCCAAAGAAAAAAGAAGCTTCAGCTTATTCATCTGTGTAATGGGCATGAGGTGGCCACCTGAGAGCCTGTGGGTTAGCAGCAGCAGCAGGATGTTAGTCCCCTTCCTTCCTCATCACCTGCCACATGAAGTCACCAGACTGGCTCTCCTACCCACCCCTACATGCACCCCATTCATTTATTCATTCATTACTGAGCCCATCTCCCAAGCACACAGCAAGCAGCTTCTGAAATGCTTACAGTTTCTCCAGCCTTCCTTTTCTCTGCGCCTTGACATATAATAGTCCTGCCCAGAGAGCCTTTCTGAAAAAACTCCTACTCATCCTTCAAGACCCAACCCACGTAACCCCTAACCCTGAAAGCCACTCTGGTTCCCAGAGGCCTTGCTCATGTCTGATTTGGAGAGTTTCCACCTCACGGCCTCTGGTGCTACCGGACTCTGCCTACAATGCCCTCCCCAGCCTCATCTCTAAGTATTCATTCCACCCATCCAGCCCTCCAGGGGGAGGTTACAAATGCCTCCTCTCCGTGGAATCTTCTCTGACTTCCCCTTCCTGAAGTTCACCTTCATGGCCCACTACTGGTGTCCAGGGCCCTCAGGCCCCCCAGCACTTCCTGTCTGATATTCTGACCTCCATGACTGGCCTCCTGGTGAGCTCTTAGGGCATAAAAATGAGATGGGTCACCCTGCTCAGTACAGGGGGACAGAGAGCCCCACGGCAGGGAGTCTAGTCTTGTCTGGACCAAATGCTGCTGGTCAGACCCTCTCTGCCTGGATGACTTTGGATAAGTCCCCTTTCTCTCTGCAAACCTCAGTTTCCATACTTGTCAAGTGGAGGGGATAGATTAGACAGGAGTCCATTACCTGGGAGGTTGGGGGGGTCCAGGAATCTCCTAAAATTTCCTGTGGCATGGTGTATGTTTGTGAGTGTGCACATATGTGGGTAACATGGGTGTGAGTATACCCACATGTGGATGTGATTTTGTGCTTGCGTGTGAATGTGTATGAGCACATGTGGCTTGTGGACCTGTGTGCTTTTGTGGAAGTGGGCCCATGGCTGTTACTGAGTCCTCAAAGGATTGGGGACCAGCTGAGGACTCCTGGGCTCCCCTGGCCCTTCAGAGGCCCCTCCCCCGATTCTCCCATGTTCCTCCCACAGCAGAGGGTCTTGTGGGCTCCCCAGTTGCCTCTCACCCCTCCATGGCTCTCACCTGCATTCTTTTTTGTTTTAAATAGCCGTTGTTGCTTTATTTATTTTTAGCTGCTCCTAGATCCCCGACCAGGGGTCGACCCTGTGCACCCCCGAAGTGAAAGCACAGTGTCTAAACCACGAGACCACCAAGGAAGTCCTTCACTGGCATGCTTGCCATAGCTTTGCCCCTGGTGTGTCTGCTCCACCCTATAGAGCAGTCAGTGTGTTTCTAGAAAGCAACAAGGCAGATGCACTGCTCACATCCTGCTGTGGTTCCCATCTCACCCAGCATGAGGCCAGAGTCCTTCAGGAGCCACAGGGGCCCGAGGGCTGCCCCTCCGCCCCACGCCCCTCCATGCTCCCTGAGCTCATCTACCTCCTGGGGTGGGCTGTTCTCTCCTCCGGATGCTCTTCCCCAGATACCACATGGCTCCTCCTCCTCCCAGTCTCAGTGCACACTCAAGGCTCCCCAAGCACCCTGTTAAGGTGCAGGCTTCCTGATCACTCTGCCTTCTCTTCTTTCTTCTTAGAACTTTTCACCTTCACCATACTAGGTAATTTCCTGTGTCCTGTCCTTTTGCTTGTCTCCCCCACTAGACATAACCCTTAGCAGCGCAGTGATATTTGTCCTGACCCCGCTATTGGTTCTTCAGTACCCACAAGCCTGGCACATAGCAGCATCTTGGTAATCTCTGTTCATAGGAAGGAAGCCTCCCTCCCGCCCCCCACTGTGCGTGTTTGAGGGTCACCCCTGAAATTTCCCAGGTGGCGCCATTGGTAAAGAACCTGCCTGCAAAGCAGGAGACACAGAGACATGGGTTTGATCCCTGAGTGGGGAAGATCCCCTGGGGAGGAAATGACAACCCACTCCAGTATTCTTGCCTGGAAAATCCCATGGACAGAGGAGCCTGGCAGGCTACAGTCCACGGGGTCAGAAAAGAGTAGGACATGCCTGAGCATGCATGCATGCGTCATCTGCAACTGTCTTTTGTGTGGGGCTTGAAGACTGCTGGGAGCCTAGAGAGAGAAGTGCCACTCTTCCGGGTAAGGGAAGACCTTTGGACTGGAAGAATTCCCCCACTGGGGCCAAGGCTGCTGTGTGGTTGTAAACCAACCTGATCCAGCAGCCCAGTCACGTCTTGTGCCATGAACCACACACTTAGCTGGACCCTGGCAACCTCTCCTAGAAACTCGGGAGCCCGTTCCCTCTCCACCACGTTTGCCTTCCCTGGAGGCCCCCAAGCCTTGCACACTGGATCCCCCATTGAGGAAACTGATTGACAGAGCCCCCCCAACAGCTGAGAGCAGAGCCAGGACGAAGCCCAGAACCAGGGCTCCAGTGACCAGGGGCTAGGTCCCTCCCCGAGTCCTCTCATCCTCACAGCTGACCCCATCCAGAGAGGAAGGTGAGCACGTGGGGCAGGGGGAGGGCAAGGTTACATCTGTTCACAGATTGAGCACCCACTGTACGTCAGGCCCTGGGCTAGAGCAGTCAGACTCATGCCTGCCCCCTGGGCCAGTGGGGTGCCGAGGACAAGACCGAAACACAGCAGGAGACAGCTGCAGGTCCCTGGGCGCTGGGAAGGTAGAGGCAGCATCTCAGCCAGGCCTCGAAGGCTGGGGCAGATTTGGAGATGGGCATCCAGTACGAGGCTGGACAGGGAAGGGACTAGTTAGAGCCAGAAAGCGTGCAGGGGACAGACAGGGAGTGAGTCAACCTGAGGGTCTCACAAGCTCCAAAGACACCAGAGATGCTGAACACTGGGCTAAGTCACCGGCTGAGCTAGGGACATCCCCTGTGGCAGATGGCAGCCCAGGAGGGTGGCCTGCTGGAGGGAGGCCCCGGGGCTGGGTCCCCGAGGGCATGGCTCTGGGTCACATCAGTGGTCCTACCAGCAGAGAGAGGTACACAACCACACCTGCGTGCTTATGCCTGCACTTGCTTGGAGCAGGCCATGCCCACCAGGAGACTTCCCATTCAGGACCGCTTACACATACACACTCAGCCTTGGACACAGAGACCCACGGACACACCCCTTGTATACTCACAGAGGACACACACCCTCCAACCCTCAAAATCCTACTGGGCGCTCCCCACAAACTCACTTGACAACATGCCTTCCAGCCTAAGCCGGGAGGCCAGGACTGAGCTGGGCCCACCCGGAGTCCCCTCCGGCCTGTGGCCGCTGCTCCCATTCGCGCCCCCCGCACCTACCCTGGCAAAGGTGCCTCGAAACTCCAGAAACAGAGGTGGGGCCACCAGCCCACCTTGCTGACTCACGGCCTGTCCACCGCCGGCAGCTTCCGCTCCTGGGCCATCAGCGAGGTTCCAGCCTCACAGCTGCCGGGCCACCACATGGCCCACACCCCCTCGGTCACCTCTCCCCAACCCGGAAGGCAACCTCTGGACGTCCAGACTGGTTTCCCTGTCTGAGCCTGTATGCTCTGGGCCCACAGGTGGTCCTTGAGGGGTCTCAGAGGTCCTTTGGGTCAGCAGGGTTTCTGGTCCTTTTGATGACCAAAAATGTAAATAATGTGGGTGCTGCGGGGAGCCCGGGCTGTCCAGCTGGAGCCGGGCTCCTGGGTGGGAGTGGAAGAAGAGAAAAATTCACCCAGAAATATGTCTGTGGGTTGGCCACAGAAAAGGCCCTGGGCGGGGCTAGCTCTCCACCTGGGGACCTGAGCCAGCACCAAGGGTTCAGCTGCTAACCTTGAGCCCATGTGCACCGTGAGGCTGCCAGGGCTGCCTAGATATGGCTCGACTGAGCCTCACCCTCGAGATCATCTCCTCCGACCCCTGTCCCGCGTGGCTCTGCTTACACGCCTCCTGTGATGTGCTGCTCCTGTCTCCCTTGACAGCTCTTTTCGGTGGGGCAGCTTCAGCTACTAGAAATCCTAGATCCCACTGCCTGGAGTTGGTCCGAGCAAGTCAGCTTCTTCACTGGCACCACCATCCTTCAGAAACTGGTTCGAGTCCCTGCACCACTTCTCCTCCCAGGATCTTTAGTGGCTCCTCCAATGCAGGGCTGTCAGAACTTTCCATCCCGGCCTTTCTCCCACTTGCCCCTGCCTTTCCCCAGACACGACCTGACTAGTACAGCCCGAGGGCCTCTCCCTCCCCGACAGGCCAGCCTTCAGCGCTATGTGGCCTGTTTTTGCGGTCAGGTTTCTGGCCTCTCTCATACACTTCCTGCTAGCTGCTACCTGCAGTTCAGTTTCCTCTTTTGTAAAATAGGAATAAGACTTGTATCTTCTGCATAGGGTTGTTGTAAGGATGGAATGAGTTTATACATGTCAAAATGCTTAGAAAATGTAGCTAGTGCCATTGTGACTGTTTGCAGGTGGTTACTGTCCGGAAGGGCTTCCCTGGTGGCTCAGCAGTAAGAATCCACCTGCCAAGCAGGAGCCGCAGGAGTTGCGGTTTCGATCCCTGGGTGGGGAAGATCACCCGGAGGAGAGCATAGCAACCCTCTCTGGTATTCTTGCCTGGAGAGTCCCATGGACAGAGGAGCCTGGCGGGCCACAGTCTATAGGGTCTCAAAGAGTCTGAAGCGACTTAGTATGCATGTGGTCTAGACTGGCACCCTCCTGAGTGACTTCTCCTCTTCTGAAGGTTTAGGCTCATGGAATATTCTAGATGGGAGGGCCTTTAAAGGCTACTGAGTCCCAGTCTAACCCCATTACACCAGTGAGGAGACAGGAAGACGACCCGAGAGGCTCTGTTTCTGACATCTTCTCTGGAGGGCAGAGCACCCACCCTCAGCCTGGGACCAGAGCCTTCAATGAGTCTAGACTTTCAAGGACCTGATGGCCTCACCCCTCTTGGAAGATGCTAGCAGCCTGGGCAGAGTGTGGAGAGAGCCAGGGTGGGAGCCTGGAGCCAGGGTTCTAGAACACCCACCCCACCTTGACTCACCTGCCCAGTGACGGGCTTGGCCTTGGGAATTTCTAAAGGGAGCCTGGCATCTTCTGGGTCACAAAGTCGGTTCTCAAGCTTGCCCCTACAAAGCAGAAGAGGTAACTGAGGCCAGGGAGGGGTGATGGCAGAATGAGGGGTGTGGCAGGGCAGGGTGAGGTCCTGCTGAGCAGGGTTTGACTCTGCCATGGCTTTAAGCCTGCCAGGGTCCCCCACACTGGCCCCTCTCATGCCCTTTGCCCTGGTCTAAGGTGGCCTGGCAGAGTGGGGTCAGGAAAGGTCAGAGCCAGAGGACTGAACCCAGGGCTTGGCATCCATGGGTAAGGATGCTGGCAGGACAGGCTCCCCCAGTGCCTGCCCAAAGGGCCGGCATCACTGCCCCACCCCACACATTCCTCACTTAGGAGCTGCTGGACAGTCTCTGCCAGCATCTTACCCAGCCCTGCCCAACGCCCAGTGGGGCTGCCAGCATTCCCTGGGCTTAGACGATTGCAAAGAGGAATCAGAAACCCTTGTGCCTTTCTGGTGGGGATGTAAAATGGTGCAGCTGCCATGGAAAACAGCACAACAGCTCCTCAAAAAATTACACAGAGAATTACCCCATGACCCAGCAATTTTTCCTCTGGGTACATACCCCAAAGCGCAGAAAGCGGGGATTTGAACAGATCATTGTGCATCCATGTTCACAACCTCTTTAATCACAATAGCCAAATGTAGAAGCACTTCAGATGTCCATTGAGGAATAAATGGATAAGCAAAAACATGGTGAAATTATGCCATGGAATGTTATTCAGCCTTGAAAAAGGAAATGCTTAGAGAACTCCTTGGCAGTCCAGTGGTTAGGACTCCACTTTCACTGCTGAGGGCCCAAGTTCCATCTCTGGTTGGGGAACTAAGATTCCAAAGCCATGAGGTGTGGCCAAAAAATGGAAAAAAGCTCTGACAGATTCTACAATATGAGTGAAACTTGAAGGTATTTTAAGTGAAATATTGTTGTTGTTCAGTCGCTCAGACTCTTTGTGACCCCATGGACTGCAGCACTCCAGGGCTCCCTGTCCATCACCAACTCCCGGAGTTTGCCTAAACCCATGTCCATTGAGTCGTTTAAGTGAAACGAGCCAGTCCCGAAAGGACAAACAGCATATGACTGCAGTTCTGTGAGGAGCCTAATTCACAGACACAGGATGGCAGTTGCCAGGAAATGGGCAGTTACTGTTTAATGGGTAGTTCAGTTTGGGAAGAAGAAAAAAGTCCTGGAGATGGATGGTGGTGATGGTTGTACAACAATGCCACTGAATTATGCAATTTAGAATAGTTAATATGGACTTCTCTAGTGGGCCAGTTGTTAAGAATCTGCCTGCCAATGCAGCGGACACGGGTTCTATTTCTGGTCCGGGAAGACTTCAGGTGCTGCAGGGCAGCTAAGCCCATGTACCGCAACTACTGAGGTCTAGAGCCCATGCGCTGCAACAGGAGAAGCCACGGTAGCCACGAGCCAGGGCACAGCGCTAGACAGCAGCCCCCTCTGCGTAACTAGAGAAAGTCCGCTCACAGCAACAAAGACCCAGCACAGCCAAAAATAAATAATTTTTGAAAATGGTTAAAATGCTAAGTTTTGTCATGTGTCAGTTCAGTTCACTCAGTCGTGTCCAACTCTTTGCGACCCCATGGACTGCAGCATGCCAGGCCTCCTTGTCCATCACCAACTCCCAGAGTTTACCCAAACTCATGTCCATTGAGTTGGTGATGCCATTCAACCATCTCATCCTCTGTCATCCCCTTCTCCTCCTGCCTTCAATCTTTCCCAGAATCAGGGTCTTTTCCAGTGAGTCAGTTCTTTGCATCAGGTGGCCAAAGTATTGGAGTTTCAGCTTCAACATCAGTCCTTCCAATGAACACTCAGGACTGATTTCCTTTAAGATGGACTGGTTGGATCTCCTTGCTGTACAAGGGACTCTCAAGAGTCTTATCCAACAACGTAGTTCAAAAGCATCAATTCTTCAGTGCTCAGCTTTCTTTATAGTCCAACTCTCACATCCATACATGACTACTGAAAAAAACCATAGCCTTGACTTGCTATGCACATTTTTCCATAATAAAAAAAGAGAAGGGATTAGGAGATGGGGAGCAGACACTGTAGGAGTGATGAAGCGTAGACTCCAGAATGATGACTGTGTGACCCCAGGCTAGTTACTTGACCTCTCTGGGCTTTCACCTCCTTATCTGTAAAGTGAGACTAATAGCAGAGTGCCCTGCCCTCGACCTACATAGAGTCACTGGGAGGGTTAAATGAGCTGCTAGATGTAAAGTGCTGAGAACAAGGCCTGGTTAGGTTTTGTCCTCTCTTCTCCCCATTTTTCAGATAAGGAAACTGAGGCACAGAGAGGTAACTTTCCTAAGACCCTAGAGCTAGTGAGCATCAGAGCCGGGACTGAATCCACGGCTGCTGTGTGCTTCCTGAGGTCCTCGGGGGGCTGGTGGTTGGGGAAGGGTTTGCACAGTCACTGTCTGGGGACAGCACTTCCTCAGAACCTGTGAGGCTGGGGTGGGGCTGAGGTGGAGCTCCTGGAAGAAAGTTTCTCAGAATCAGGGAGGCCCAGGGGCAGGGCAGGGTGGGTGGCAGGTGGCAGGCAGGGCCACAGCATTGCTTCCTGCCAGCGAGGACACCCCCAAGCAGGGCCGAGGCAGGGTGCAGAGTGTTGTCACCAACAGGAAGAGCAGGCCTGGCTTCATTCCCCACTGGGGCTCATCCGCCTCACTCCTCAGCGGCAGGGCCACTGGGGCATAGTGGGGGAAAGACCCAGAAGCCTGGAGAGAGAAGGCTCAGAGGTCTTTAGTCCCCTCGGACCTGGCCAGAGCCAGCCTGTCCTTCTTGTCTCCGTCTGCTGAGCCTCCAGCTTCCTGGCTCTCCCCTGTCCGCATACTCATGGATCCCCGTCCTGTCTTCCACTCTCTTCCACACAGGAACCTGTCAGCCGGCAGCAGTCGCCTTCAGGCCAAGTCCTTTGGACGGAAGCAAGTCTGCCAAGATGGCTGCCAGCAATTGCTCCCAACCCTGTAACTTGGCTGTGAACCACCCCTCTCCTCTTCCCTGGAATTTGGGTGGCCTGTGCACCACTTGCTGTGACAAATGGGATAAAATTCCAGGCCTAGGCCTCAAGAGGCCCTGAAGCACCCATTTTCTCAGCTTGGGAGCCGGAAGCCATGTAAGGAAATTGGATTCCCTTCCTAGAGAGAGGCTACTCTGCTCTGAGAAGCCCTAGAGTCAAGACAGAGGAGAGAAGCCCCTCCTCCCCTCTCCCGACCCTTCTGCTGGAGCACCAGACATGTGAGGGAGGCCGGCCAGGCTGCCCTGGCAGAGCCAAGCGGTCCCTACCTGGACATGCCAAACTACAGAGTAGTGAGCAGATCCATGCTGGTGGTTGCTTGAGACAGGTAGGTTTGGGGCATGTTTGTTATGCAGCAGTAGACAGCTGATACACTTCTAGTCATAAATCTTAAGGCCCCAAAATCTCAAGATCTCAGCAATATGTCAGTCCCACTGGGTTCAAGTCCTGCTTCCTCTGGTGGCCTGAGCCAGTTAACATCTCTCTGGGACTTGGTTCCTCCCCAGCAAGGATAACAGTATCACCGTGTGGCCTAGCGTGAGGAGGCAGAGAGAGGCTGGCCCAGAGGTTGTTTGGAGAAACATGAGCTGCGGAGTCTCATCTACTCCTGCTTCCCAGGGTGGGGGTGGGGCTCCCTAGGCTAACAGCCCTGCCACACAGGACGATGGTCCCTCCCCATCTCTTTCTGGCAGCAGTGTGGCGGGTACTGCTGCTTCCACCCAACCTGCTGAGGGGTCTGGAGCAGAGGGTATAGAGGGTCATTTTCCTCCTCCATCTCAGGAAGTCACCAGACTTCTGGAGTTTGGGTCTTTTTAAAAAATATTTATTTGTATTTATTTGGCTGCACCAGGTCTTAACTATACCAGGTGGGATCTTTGATCTTCCTTGCGACACACAACATCTTTACTTGGGGCGTGTGGGGTCTAGTTCCCCAACCAGGAATTGAACCCAGGGCCCCCTGCATTGAGAACATGGAGTCCTAGCCACTGGACCACCAGGAAAGTCCCCAGGGTCTTTTGAATTGAAAAGGTCTCCAGGACTGAATCAGGCAGACTCTCTCAAGCTGGCCAAAGTCTCCAGGGACCTGGAGACACCAGGACGCTCCCCAAGGCTATGGCTTCAGGGACCAGCTAGGCACCACGTCTGCATAGGAACACCATTGCTTGGGAGCATCCAACCATCCTGTGAGGCGTATGATGGAGCCCCAGGTGAGAGAAGGAGAGGGTGAGGGTGAGGCCGAAAGGCAAGGTGACTCCCTGACTCCACCCAGACCTGTGGCTCCCCGCCTGGCCTCCATCCCCACCCCCAAGTCCTTTCCTGTCTGGGAGAAATAGAGATGAGGCACCGGTCCCTGCCCAGGCTCCTCAGGGTCAGCAGAAGGCCATCCGCTGCCACCCCTCTGCTCATCCCACCAGACCCCTGCAGCCCAGGGTCCCTTGGGTGAGGCCAGGTGTGGAGGGCTGAGCGGAAAGGGCCCTGGGTGGGGGACTTTGAGTCCACAGGATACACAGCAAAAGGGCAGTGCCCAGCCCACGTGCTCCCCTAGTGCCAGGCTTTCCTCCCCTCGCCCACCAGCTCTTTACAGGCTCTCCTTTCTGAGAAACTGCCAGAAACAGGGTGCTCAGCCCGCCCCGGTGGGACTGTTGGACCACATTTCTGCACGGGAGGGGTTTGTGTAGGGGGAATCTTGAGAAAGAGATGCGTCTTTGTCTACTCGGGGCTGAGGGTGCCAAGGCCACCGTGGGGCCATCTGTCCGTATGTACCTGTCCCCCATTTGGGGGGGCCACACCGACCCTCATGCCCAGCTTTGCCCTCCCCATCCCCCACCACTCCTTCCTGTGGGCCTGGACAGGTGCACGGCTCACCCCCTGCGGTCTTGCCATGTCCCCACACTCCCACCATTTTATTTGTGGGTCATCCCTGTGCAGGAAGGAGCCTGGGCAGGTGCCAGGAGTGCCAAAGCAGACCTCGTTATTCGCCCTGGGCAGGGGTGCGGAGGGTGTGCAAAGCAGCCAGGTCCGGGGGCCAGTGCTTACAGAGCCGCCCCATGTTACCTTCAAGACCAGCCCCCAGAGAGAAAGCAGAGGCCCAGAGACAGGAGAGTGACCTGCCCACATCACACAGCGGGAAAGAGACGGAGCCAGGCCTGGAATTGCACCCAGCTGTCAGCTTCCCGTTCGAACTCTCGGCAGCCCAGGGGAAATGGTTCCTCTGAGGCCGAAAGGAGGACTGGGGTGACCTCATGGACTGAGATTCCCCCCACACCCCATTTCTGGGGACCACCACTCCACCACCACCACCCCCCCCCCCCCACGCCNCCCTGCCCTTGAAAGTGAAAGTGTTAGTCGCTCAGTTGCGTCTGATTCTTTGTGACCCCCTGGACTATAGCCCTCCAGGCCCCTCTGTGCCTGGGATTCTCCAGGCAAGAATACTGGAGTGGGTTGCCATTCCCTTCTCCAAGGTATCTTCCCGACCCAGGGATCAAACCCAGGTCTCCTGCATTGCAGGCAGATTCTTTAGCCCCCCGGGGAGGCCCCTGTCCTGAGGCCACACCACGTTGGCTTTCTCACCACTGTGGCCGGAGCCTTCAATGGGGCTGCCAGCCTAGGTGATCAGATCCCTCCAGGAGCCAGTGGGTGGGGGGTGGGGGTGGGCTGCTGCCTCATGGCTGGCCTCCACAGAGGGGCCTGGAGCCACCGACCCACCTGAGGACCTAGGGAAGTTTTCATGCGACCCCTCCCCCATTCCCCTTGTTTCTCTCCCAGCTCCATCATATGATACACTTACATTTCCTTGTTGGTCCTCCGTCCCCAACTAGGCAGGGCTTCTGCCTGGTACCTAATCAGCGGATCAGTGCATGTTTACGGAGTGAATGAGTGAACACCTGCCAGACCTAATACATCCCTAACCGGCTGGGACAGTGATGCAGGGAAGAGGTGAGGGCTGCTGGGCCAGGTGAGGTGGGGGCTGAGAGAGGAGGTGAGACCAACAGGACTAGGCACTGTCTGGGGTTGGGAGGAGGAGGGAGTCCTGGAGAGTCTGGCAGGGAAGGCTGATATCTTGGACGCTCACCCCGCGACTGTGTTTGGAAGCCCTGACACCCTCTGGGCTGGTGCCTCCCCCTGAGATGGGCCCCTCCCCCTCCCCATCTTCTACTCCTCAAACTCCCCTTTCAAGACCCAGGATGCGCACACCCGGCCCCCTGCAGAACCAATCAAAATACAAACTGAAAGGGACCTTGCAAGCTCTCACCACAGATGTCTGCAGTCCAGGGGACTCAAAGAGGAGCTGGTTCTCTGGGGCTGAGGGTCCTTGGCTACAGTGCGGGGGGACTTCCTGCCCCCTGCGTCACCCCTCACCAGCCTAGAGAGACCCTGGAGAGTCAGTGCCTGAATAGCACGTGGCCATTCTGGGCACCCACTCCTCACCAGGCACGAAGTTTCCCCCATCTTTTCTCATTAACCACCAGTGACTGTAAATTCGCGACTGCCCTGGTCAACACAAACCAAAACACACTGAGTGGCAGGACATATTATATTGTTAACTGTGATAAAATATACAGAACATAAAAGTTACCATTTTAACCATTTTAAAGTATATTATTCAATGGCATTAAGTACACTCACTCTGTTGTACAACTACCAGCACCGTCCACCGCCTGAAATTTTTCATCCTCCCAGACTGAACCTCTGTCCCTACTGAACACTAGCTCCCCAGCTCCCCCTCCCCTAGCCCCCAGCTCCCCTTCCCCTAGCCCCCAGCACCCACCCTCCTGCTTTCTGTCTCCATGAATTTGACTTCTGTAAGTGTGGTGTGTGAGTGAGTCACACAGTATTTGTGTTTTTGTGACTGGCTTACTTCTCTTTAATATAATGTCCTTACAGTTCACATGTTGTAGCCTGTATCAGAATTTCTTTCCTTTTTACAATTGAATAACAGTCCCTTGTGTGGATACAATACATTTTTGCTCATCCATTCATCCGTTGGTGGGAGTTTTATCCATCGATGGGTTGTTTTCACCTTTTCCCGATCATAAATAATGCGGCTACGGATGTCAGTGTATAAAGATTTGTTTAAGTCTCTGCTTCCTCTTCTCTTGGGTGTTTACCCAGAAATGGAATTGTTGGAACATATGGTAATTCTATGTTTAATTTAGGACTTATCTTTAAGCGATTATTCAGATGATCCTAAATAGGATTATAGTCAATTTGTTTTTAATTCACAGACCCAAAACTCACTAAATTTTTAAACTCTCATACTCTGCAGGTTATGTCCCAAGACTCCAGTCTGAGACTGTCTAGAGCTACACAGTCCTATTGGGGTGGCCATGCGGTATGAGTGACTGTGAGGGCAGGAATGTGGACAGTCTGCATCAGGATGCTCTGTGCAGATAAAGACACTCATGTTTCAAAGATTTAGCGTGAAAGAGCCCTCTCATTAGTAATTTTTATATTGATTACCTGTTGAAATGATAATATTTTGGCTATACTGGGTTAAAGGAAGTAGAGTATTAAAAAATTAATGTTGAAACCACAGAAACACGGTTCTTTCTGTCTTGGCACAGAAAGAATTCAGTGAGAGGCAAAGTGGTAGATAAGAAGCGATTTATTAGAATGGGATGCTTTTGAGGCTTACCAGTGGGCAGGCAAGAGGGTGCTCTGCCCTGAGAACTTAATGGGCTACAGGTTTATAGTCAAAGGAAAAGTGGGGAGGAGGAGAGGACCGCCTTCTTCCTCATCCTGGAGCAGATGTCAAGCTTCCATCATCAGCTCTTCCTGCACATCAGCAGGAGGAGTTTTCTTGTCCCTGCATGGCCAAGCCAGGACTGTCACGGCGCAACAGAAACGAGCAGAAAGGTGGTAACATACACTAAACTATGGCAAATCATCTCAGGTTTCAGTATAAAGTCACCCTCTCCTCACATTCTGGTTTTTACTGTACACAGAGGAGTGTACCCTACGAATCATTAACTTACTGAGCTCACCGGGCTGGATGTGGGGCTCACGCCAACATTGTTTTATTGTTTGGGGGCATCGTGCTCCTGTTGCCCGGTTTTGTGGTTAAGCAAAACTGCTTTCTCAAGTGACCATTAGCTTACAGAGGTCTCCCACACATTTTTCTTTACTTATGATCCCCTAGTGCGGTTAACTATTTAATCACCTACTTTGTCCCTTTACTCTGTGCCTATCAGTTTCCGTCGTATCTTTTCACTTTTTGAGTGTGACTATGAAGGAATCTAGCGTGGCATTTGTGATTCAAACTTCCTCTCTATTGGAAACATAACCCTGGCAGGTTAATCCAGGTGATTGCTAAGTCTAGAGGAGGAGTGTGGAGCTTGGAAGCCTTGGCTGGCTCTCTTGTTTATTTTTAATTGAGAGAAAGTTCACATAACATACACTCAACCATGTTAAAGAGCACAATTCTATGTGGCACACGGTGTGTTCACAACCTTGGAAAACTACCACCTCTCCCTAGTTTCAAACGTTTTCATCACCCCAGAAAAACACCCCATATCCACTAAGGATACACTCTCATTTTCTCCTCCCCCCGGGCCATGGCAACCACTAATCTGCTTTATGTCTCTATGGATTTGCCTATTCCCAACACTTCATATAAATGGAATTATACAACACATGGCCTTATGTGTCTATCTTCTTTCACTGAGCATAATGTCATCAAGGTTCATCCATTTTACAGAGTATATCAGTGCTTCATTGCTTTTTATGGCTGAATAATATTCCACTGTATGCACAGACCCCCATGAGCTGATCCAGCCACCCACTGAGGAAAGCTGGGGTTGTTTCTGCCTTTTAACTGTTATGAGTTGTGCTGCTGTGAACGTTTGTGTATAAATTCTGTGTGGACATCTATTTCCATTTCCTGGGATGGAATTCCTGGGTCACTTGGTAACGGCTGGTTCTGTTTGTTTTTTTAACCTTTCTTATGTACCAAAGTCCTAGATACACATTTTCAAAGAGTCGACAGCTTCCTTGAGGTGTGTTAGGACACACCCTTGAACCTGCTAAAGTGGAGTTTGGGGGGTACTTGCTGGGGATGCCCCCCATGTCACTATTTTTAGGAATCTGTTCTTGGAGGATTCAAATCTCCAGAGGATCCTTCAATGTCCTGCCTGGAGGGTCAAGGCCTGGCTGCTGCTGGGAGCAGGGCAGGAGATAAGGCAGGGGCTCTGGACTCAGAAGCCCCCACCTCTTGGCTCTGTGTTTTCAGTATCCCCTACCCCCAGGCCAGGGATCCCTGTCGCCAGAGAACGACTCTTTTCCTGCTGGGGTTGGGAGGGGTGGCTACCTAGCAGTTCTGCGATAGGATTTGGGGGCCCGACTACTCTTTTTTTTTTTTTTTTTCGGACTACTCTTTATTTCGCCCCCTCCCACTACCTTACTTGGGGCTGCCCCATCAAGCTAAACCCTTGGTGGTTCTGTGGGGTAAACCACACCGGGGCTCAGCTGCCACCCTGCTCGCTCGGCACGTGGCCACCACTCTGTTTACTTTCCAGCTTCAGAATTGCACTGACTTGTCTCCTGTCCTGCTTGCCCCATCCTCATGGCTTACACCTTTTTTTCCTTTGGCCACACCATTCAGCTTGCCACATCTTAGTTCCTAGACTAGGGGTTGAACCTGGATACTCAGAAGGGAAAGTGGGGCATGCTAACCACTGGACAACCAGGGAATTCCCAAAACATTGCTATCTTTTTTCTTTTTATGCTCTTTTTTTTTGGCTGCACCATGCAACTTGCAGGTGCAGATCCCTAGTTCCCCAACTAGGGATCGAACCTGGGCCCCCAGCAGTGGACATGTAGAGTTCTAACCATTGGACAGTCAGGGAATTCTATACTTAAAAAAAAAATTTCTGTAGTCTTCACAGGGTTTCAGAGGGGAAGAAAGTTAGTGCCTGTTTAGTTTGCCATCTTAGCAAAGTTGTTGGGACGTGACTAGACTGGAAGCCCATATCCTTGAGGAGTATGCCAGCCCTGGCTCTGGGGAGTTCCCGAACCCGTCAGCAAGAGGGGCTCCCACTCAGCTTGGGTCTCGGGACCTGTTCCAGCTGGAGCTCCAGGTGCTGGGTTATCTTCCCTCCAGGGCAGGAATCTCATTGGACTCCCCCCTCCCTCCACCCTCCCACCCACAGCCCCTGACCCAGGGCTGCACACAGCTGGCGCTCAGCATGCTTTGCCACTAGACAGAGAAAGAAAGCGAAGGACACATGGGAAGAAGCGACTGTTGGGCCAAGGCTTGGAGCTGACAAGAGCGGAGTGTGAGGGGACCTTCCTCCGCTTTCATCTCGGGATCACCTCCTACCTGTCCTTGAACTCTCCTCGGGTCTTCTTCCTGGGCCTGAGACCCCAGGAGTGCTCAGTTCAGGAAGGCTGGGCCCTGCCTCTCAGTGACCAGCAGGGCCTTGGTTCCCTTTAGAGGGGTGGCCTACAGACAGCCCCAGGGTTTGGACCTTCAGGGAAAGGCTGGACCTGGCACACCCGCCCGCCCCCACCACGGCCTGACTCTCTGCCCAGCGCCCTGCCGCCTGGTCTGTCAGCCCGGCCCCACTCCCTGCTAAAACGCGCGCTGCCGCCTCCTGGGAGAGGATGGGCTGACCGCCACAGCCTCCTCAGGCCCCCTGCAGCCAGCCCTACAGGCCCTCCACACCCTGGGCCTGTGCTCCTGCCTTTCGGGCCACCTGGAGCTGCCTTCTTTTCCTTCTCTACCCAGCTGAATGCTACTTCTGTCAAGATGCCACCCCGCTCCCTCCAGACAATATTCCAGGAGCCCTCGAATCTCGGTCAGGTGTAACCCCAGACTGCGAGCCAGGACAGGGCTATAGCCGATTCCTGCCTGGTCTGAAGTTGAGGGCCACATTCCAGTGTTGGGGAAGGCCTGGTACCTCCCCTGTCCCCAAATCCCAGAGGACAAGTCAGACCTGGCAAGAAAATTCCAGTGTGACCTGTGATCTCAGAGGGTCCTTGTGAAAGTTCCCCTCCTGCACCCGGGGGGTCAGGATATGTTAAACCCACACTGAGGGACTGCTGTCAAATCCCACCTCTCAGGCCTGGAAGGTCCTTTGAAAATCATGAGGCAACCTCCTGGGGTGTAGAGAAAAGCCTCAGGTTCAAATTCCTGCTCCCGCATGGTACTGGGCACCGGCTCATCCTCTCCGAGTCTTGGTTTCCTTTTCTCTACGGTGAGGTCACTGACACCTGCTGCTTGGCCAGGTTGTTAACTATTACGCGAGACCTCATTGTCAGGTACCTGCCTGGTACATGATTACAATTCATTAAATGAGAGTTGTGGGCTTTCACAGAAAGCTGAGCTATAAACCCTCATTTGGAGCTGAGACAGGGATCAGAGAGCTTTGGGGCCTCATCCAAGGCCACTCAGGGGCACAGAGATGTACCACTCACAGAAGCACCACCTCATGGAAGGCCACCCAGAGGGGGCAGGTAGGCAGAGGCCATGCAGCTCGGCCTTCAGTCAAGAACTCCGGGGGTACCTGGTCCCGTGGGGTTCCAGACCCAGGGGTCTCCCTCTGGAAGGGGTGATTTGTGAGTCCAGGGTAGGGCCGAGGAATCTGTATTTTTAACAACTGCGCTCTCTTCAGTGTCTGTGACAGGCTGGGTCTAGAGCTCAACCCTTCCGCTCCAGCAGATGCCAGGGGTGCAGCTCGGCTCACACACCAGGAAATGGACATCTCCACGTTTACGTTGTGTGCAGGTAGCCCCTCCGACGTTCAACAGGCTTACTAGCAAGTCCTTATCCTGAGCAGAACTCTGTCTCCTGATCACTCTTCAAAGTCCCACCTGTGCTTTATTTCATTTCTAAAGTGAGGACTACCAACAGGACCCAGCGAACCTTCGGGCACACATCCCTGCCTGGTGGCACTGGGAGGCATGTGGGGGGCGGCCACCTTGAGGGCCTCCCTCACAAGTTAATGCCTTGCAGGTTCCCACCTGGCACGGAGTAGTTACGAGTTTTATAGGGTCACCTGGGTCCCTCAACCTGGGAACTGCTTGGCTCCCTGCAATGTGCCAAGGCCTCCGAATCTACAGGTCTGACATGGAGTGCTTCCTGAACATCGATTTACATGGTGGTAAGTAATTAACTCACCTAGATATTCAAAATAAGTTATACGACATCTAGTTGCTTACACACTTCCAAACTCTGGGGAGGGGGCTACTGGTGCGAGTAGTTTTCTATAGGCTAGAGATGTTTCCTGTAGGAAAGTTCTAGCTCTTCCCCAGGCAGTTCACCCATTGCCTATTCTTGCTCCCCTGATGTTTCTTCGACTTGCCCAGGCACTGGCCTATTGAGATGACTGAAGAAGAGGGTTTGGGTTGGAGGGGCGGAGGAGAGGAGTGAGCAAACACAAAGGACCGCAACACAGCAGTGTCGGGAGGTAGAGGCAGGAGACACGGAGGGCTCTTGAGCTCAGCATCGTCTGGACAACAGGAAGGCTTTGCCAAAGAGACAACTGCAGGAAACAGGCAGGGGCTTTGGCCTCGAAGGAAAGGGTGGGGCTCTGAGGTCCACCCTGGCCCACTGAGTGACTTGGGAGAACAAGGCAAGCAGGGGCTGAATGAGCCAGCTGGTCCGATAGCCTGAAGGTGGGGGGTGGGGGTGGGGGTCACAGAGGCAGGAATGGAGACCATGAACTGGTGTCAATACTCCTCAAAACTGGCCGCCTGACACTGTCTGTCCTCGAGGAGTCCACCAAGACTCATGGAAACGTCCAGCTTCGCTCTGAGCTGACATCACCTGTGTGGGGGAACCAAGTGCGTGCTCATGCCAAGCCTGTCTGGGTTAGCAGAGGGGGCCCAGAAAGAAGAATCATGGAAGATGCTCTTGTTGGAGGAAACGTTTGGAAGCCTGGCTGACAGCCTCCCGCTGGGCTTCACTGAGAAGAGGCTGAACCACACCCATGGCCTGACGTCTGGATTCCTGGGATAAGCGGCCGGTAGCACCTGCCACATGCAATGACCAAGCAGAGTCTTCATAGTACATGACTCCAGTGTTAGAGGGGTGAGGTCTCAAGTCCCGTAAAGCAGGAAGAGTCTCTTCGTGGACCAGTATTCATAGAAAAGCTTCCATGCAGACAAAACTGAAATGAAGCTGAGCAACCCTCTCAACATGTATTAACCAGTGAGGATGGGAGGCCTGTGTCCTGGAGGCCTGCAGCCCTGACAGCCACACCACACTCGTGCTGAGAACTGGGCCCGCCACCAGGAAGACTGGGGGCCACACAACAGCCCCGCCACCGTCCACGGGCCTAGAGGACCTGGCCCGCAGCAGGAGAGACCTGTTGGTCTCTCCAGATGTGCAAGGACCTGGGGGGCCCTGGACAACACAGCGCTCTCCCTGGGGCTGAGATGGCAGCTCTGGTCCAGTCAGGAGGCTGGGTCCGCATCCCAGCTCTGCCACCCCCGGCCTGGGGAGCTGGTGCTTCCAGGTGCCAAGCACGGCAGGCAACAGCAGCCACCTCCCAGGGCCACTGAGAGTTACACGAGATATGAGTGAAAGACTCTTAACACCACGGCATATAATACCACCCTTTATTATTTCTTTACTGCAGTAAAAAAGTGATTCTATTTCTAGAGACCAAACAGCATCACAGACACTCTTGGAAGAGAATGCCCTTTGTTCCCGAGCCTCTGTGACTGATCTGAAATCTGCTCACCTGCACAATGGAGACGGCCTCGTAGTTGGGGCGGGCTTAGGGCTCCCTGCTGAGATCCGCTCCCCATGGAAACCGGCACCTTACGGGGCCCTGCCCCACCACAGGGAAACACATTCCTGGACCACAGAGTCAACAGGGGACCTTGGAACTGGCCTCAGACTTTTCACACTCCAAGCACACTTGACGCCACACACTGTGGCCAGTCCCTGGTGAGCTGTCTGGGGAGTCGTGGGCAGGAGGCTGGGAGCTGGGGAGGGGGCAGTAAGAATCCAGGGGACCTCAGGGACTGACAGAAAGATGTGAATTCTGCTCCACCACTAACTGGGCTTCCCAGGAGGCACAAAAGTAAAGAATCTGCCTGTCAATACAGGAGATGCAAGAGACACGGGTTTGATCCCTGGATTGGGAAGATCCCTTGGAGGAGGGCAGAGCAAGTACACTTGCCTGGGAAATCCCAAGGACAGAGGATCCTGGAGGGCAACAGTCCATGGGGTCACAAGAGTTGGACACAAGTGAGCGACTAAGCCTACACGCCACCCCTAACTGTGTGACCTGGGCCTGCTTCCTCCTCTGAAAACACGAAGGGCAATTCTAGCCGAGAGCCCTGGTGGCACCCCTCCCCGCTGAAGGCAGACCACAGGCATGAAACGATCTGACTTGGGGCCTGGGCTGGCCTGATCCTGCCCTAAGAGTCTGTAGAAACAGTGCAAGTCTCCAAAGCTCCGGACCACCCAGAGCAGCTCGTCTCCAAGGCCTCTTCCCTTTCAGAACCATTTCCCACCGTTCTCTGTTTCTAATGAGCCCTGTGGCCTGACCGAAGACCTGTTTGTTACCCTGAAAACAGCAGAGACTCACAGTCAGTGGTAAAGATTGCAATCTTAGCAGCTCCCCAACCTGGGGCTCCCCGGGTCTGGGAGGGAGAGAGCCGCACCAGCTCCCGGAGAAGAGCAGCCGCTGTCCCGCTCAGGCCAGGCATGTCCTCACCTCTCTTTCACCCGGCTCTGGGGGGGCTCCAGGACCACTGCTCCTGTTAGACCAGTTCCTTCCAGGTCCTTCCCACTTGACCGCCCCTCTGCAGTCATCCCAGTCCGCCTGAACCCAGGCAGGCCCAGGGACAGGTATAGGCCTCAGAGGTGCAGACGCCAACTGGAGTTCCCCTCTGGAGGCCAGAGAAGAAAGGCGAGAATCACCGCTGAGGTGAAGGGGCGGTGCCAGCAGTGGCCACAGGCTCTTCCAGGCCAGGTGGGGGCGGGAAGGGATGGCCTCGGGAAAGCAGCGGCTGTGGGCCTGCAGCATGCAAGGCTCCACTTGGTGGGCTCGTGGCTGCCGCACTCGTGTCCCGCATTCGGAGAAACACAACAGTCCCGGCTGAGGCAGCCCCCTGTGCCGGCGCCGTAACAAGGGGCCCAGCCTGCGTTGGCACACTCGGAGAAAATTCTCCGCAGCACTGAAGGCTGTGGGGTGAGAGAACGATGCAGGCTGAGGATGGGGCCCTGCCGGCCCCTACGGCACAAGGCAAACGGCAGGAAAAGGCCCATCCTGCCCAGAGCTGGGCCCCGTCCTGTCGGGCAGCACTCCACGGCGGGGCTACGGCGCTGTCACCACACTCTGCTCACCGTGGTCCACGCTCCAGAGGCGGTAGAACTCGGCAAAGTCCACGTAGGGCTCCACGCGGCCGTCTTCGCCGGGCGGGAGGGAGTGCGCGGGCCGGGAGCGGAAGAGGCCCCCGTCCGAGCTGGAGCTGCTGCTCTGGGTGTGCGTGTTGGTGGACTGCAGGGTCAGGGTCGGGCTCTGGCTGTGGGCACGACAGAGGCAAGTCAGTCACAGGCCTTGGCTTCTGGCCTGGGGACACACGGCGCCTTCCTTGGCCAATCCCTCTGGGCACAGGCCTCTCTGACAAAGGCCATCACGAGAGCCAGCCCGGCCAGGTGCTTTGGGGCAGGTGAAAAGCGAAAAGCATTTATGAAGTTCTAGCTGTAAGTGGCTATTTAAATTACCTGGAATTAAGTAAAGCGGACCACTCACGTCAGTGCTCAGCAATCACGAGGGGCCAGTGGCTGCTGTGTGGGACACAGAACGCATCGCCCTCCGAGCTGTGCTGAGCTGGACGCCATCCATTCCAGCCTCTCTGAATCCACCCTACGCCAGACCCCACTGACCGCAGGGAAGCCAGCATTCTTCTCCCAGGAAACCTCCTCACTCATCCTCCTCGTTTCTCTCACTGCTGGGTCGGGACAGGCCTCCCCAGGCACCCACCCTCAGAGCCTGTAACGTCTGGGAATTACCTGCCAGCCCACCGTCCTGCAAACGCCCTGCAATGCCTAGCACTCTACACTGGGCCAGCCCCGGGGGCCCAACTAAGCTCCAGTGCGGGGTGGAGGAAAGAGGCTGTTTGGGGCCCTGGGGAACCAGAGGTACAGAACGGCTAGTCTCCCTGCCTGGTCCGGGACGACCGCTACCACTCCCAGCCTTTGTGGACACAGCTGGGGGCTCTGCTGCAGGGGCGGGGAGATGCCCATTACTCAGTGGCCTGGCAGGCCCCTTGAGCCCACAGCGGCAGTGGCGGGGGGAGGCGGGCAGGGAGCCGGAACGGCCCCCTGCAAGGCAGAGGGAAACCTTACTGGTGGCCCTTCCAACTGGCCAGCTCCTGAGTGGGCCGGGTGTGGCATCTCTATTATTCTCTGCGGGGGCTGGAATGTGGAAACCGGACCCACCCCCGCTGTGGCAGCTGGTTGGGGGGCGGGACACACTCCCCAGAATGGAGGGGGTGCGGTGGACACCAGACCTGTCAGGCAGGTCTGCCCGCCACACCCCCAGGATCCAGACCCCCCAGCTGTGGCCACCCCTCCCCAAGCCTGAAACTAGAGGCCTCACTTCAAAGCTAACACTGGACACTTTCAGTCAGAGCGCACCAGCTCCCACGGGCCAGCACAGGTCAAACAATGCCCCACAAGCACGGGCGCCATGGGGTGGCCTCCCAAACCACACACTCTGAGCCGGGAGCAAAGAACAAGAGGTGAACATTCCTATTAAATGAAAACTGACCTGCGGCACCTGCAGGAAGAAGTGAATGGCAGGCTGTCGGCATGAACCGCCTGTCCCCACCCCTCTCTGCCCGGCTTCGGGGAGCTGCTGGAACCAGATCTACACAGGCCTCCCCAGGGATGTGGAGTTGAAGAGTTTGAGAGGAACAAGACCCTACAGGACGCGGCCTGTGGCCACTCCATCCAGGGACCGAGGGCTGCCCTGGGGAAGCAGGCCTGCCTGAAAGCGGCTGGGGGTGGGGGTGGGCGCTTACTTGGTGAGGGTGGGAGTGGCCTCATCCAGGGTGGAAGCGCTGTGGGCACCGTTGACCAGCTGGCCCTGGGAGGGCATGACGAGGGACAGGGTCACGCTGGTCTTGCTGGTGCTCTGGGCGCTCGAGTAAGGCACAGACACGGGGTACACGCGTCCTCCAGCAGCTACGGGAGGAAGAGAGTGGTGGGCCACGGGATGCAGCTGGTGGGGAACCCTGGGGTGACAGGAACAGGACTGCGCCGGGGGCTGAGAAGATAGGCGGGGGCCCGGCTTAGTGCCCCGAGCTCGGCCCTCTGCCCCTTGGGATGGCGAAGGAGTATTTTGGCAGAGACAAGGTCCTGGCCAGGCGGGGGCCTGCTCTCAGCAGCAAAGCATCGCTGGTGCTCAAGCAGGAGAAAAAACCAGGGCTGCACTGCCTCAATGAAAGGGTTACTGCATGGCTTCCCACGATGCTTTAACCCGAGGGCTAAGAATGCTCCTGGGTGAGGCTGGCCCAGCAAAAATATGGTTGCAATAACAACCTAAACTGCAGGAACCCCGCTGTCCGTGGGAGAATGAATCCCTCTGTGGAGGCCTGAGTGCTGGGGCTCGCTTGTTTGAAAAAAGAAAAGGAAACGCAGCCTCAGGAACCGATGGTCTTGACACGACACAGCACTAGGAGGGAGGGCAAAAGCACAACCGCCTCTCTTCCTGGGCAACGCGACTCAGAATTAAACCCAATCACCTCCAACACAGCCAACTGTGCCTAGGTCCCTTCCTCCTAGGGCCTCGGTCTCCTTTCTGAAAATGGTCATTAATGAGGACGAATGAAACGTGGCAGGTGAGGGGCCTGCTACACAGCAGGCCCGGGCCAGCGGCCGCCATGGTCCCAGAGACGTGGCCCAGGCGCTGCAAAGCGCTTCCCGCAGCTCAGGTCTGTTGGGGGAGGCCAGGGCAGAAGGTACTGTCCTGGTTTCACAGACAAAAAAGGGAAATGTAAGCGCAGCTCAGAGAGCTTTCAAGTCAGAACCCGACCTGTAAGTGCTCAAAGGCAGGCCTCCCAACTCCACTCCACCCAAGGCAGCGAGGCCCAAGGCCTCAGCTGCTCTGCCCGAGCCCAGCCCCGGACAGTGGCCTCGGATGCCTTCCTGTGCACGTGGCATACATACCTGGGGCTGGGGAGGGTGCAGACTGGCTCATCTCGCCCAGTGGGTAGCCAAAGTTCCGCACCAGCAGGGTCATGTCCTCATGCCTCGGACAGAACTTGGCACGCTCCCCGCCACTGGCAAAGGTGTCACTGTGGATCCGCTTCACCCGGTCCACCACGGCCTGGGCCACCGCATCGAGCGAAGTCTGCTTGGCAAACTCTGTGTCGATCATGGCGGCGATCTCCTGGGGGAGTGGGGGAGCACCAACCTGGTGAGGAATGAGCGGTCCCAGCGACTGCAGGCCCCAAACTGCACCGTCTTCACAGTCTAATCAGGACACTTAGGGGTCACCAGCCAAGCCTGCGATCTGAGCTTCTCAAGCTATTCAGGATAACTCTCCTGGAACTTTCTCATTAGAGAATATGTGACCTTGTGATTTCTCTGATTTTTGGCTTTCAGACCAAAACAATGGGGGAATAACATCCACCTCGCCGCATTACAATGAGGGTAAAATGGATGTGAGGGCACTTCAGAGACTACTAAACAGCCCAGTACAAACTGTCATTATGAATAAGCTTTCTTTCCTGGAACAAACTTACTGTAGGAGATAATATGCCAGTTTTGCCAGAAACTGAGGACACAGGATGAAGACGGGGCCCTGTCCCCAGAAAAGTCCATTGTTCAGTGCATTCTAGAAGCCAGAAAAAGCCACTACATAATCTTATCATGAAGACCAAAGAAACGGGAAAAAAAAAAATTACACTGCTGGCCGCAGTCTCTTGGAGGTAGGCAAGCAGAAGCAGGTAACAGGAAATGACCTGGGCATGGTCCGGGGGAGGTGGCAGAAATGGGCTCAGCTCCATCACTGACCAGCTGTGTCACCTCAGACAAGACCCTGGACTCTGTGAGCCCCAAATTCCCTAACTGACATGGCAGTGAGCCCTTGCCCCCACTATGTTACCAGGCAACTGGAAGGAGTGAGATAAAATAGGTGAAAACCTAGAGCACAGGTGTAAGAGACAGTTAGGCACCTAGACTTACCCTTCTTACTTCTCATTAGAACAGAATCACAGATGGAAGGGGGGCACCAGCTGAACTTCCCTGCCCGGCCCCACCAGCCGAGGTCTTCCCTTCAAGGTCATCCTTCAAGTGACCGCCTCGAGTCCCACTTCAGAGACACACACACTCCGAGGCAGAGGGGCAAGCAGCATCTCCCACGGGCTGAGGACCTATTTCTTCCTCGCCCAGCCCTCACCGCAGCCCCACAAAGTTAAGAGGTCAGCATCCTCGTCTTAGAAACGAGGAACAAACTATAAATCGTCTCAGCTCAAAGAGGAAAGTGGAAGAGGCAGTGGAGTGGGACCTGGGCAGGCCACACGAGTCCTCATGCGGCACTCTATGTACCAGGCTGCACTCCTGCAGGCCAGGCCCTTCCCGACAGTCTCCAGAGCCATGCCTGCCTTCACTTTCCTCACCCCCTTCCCTGAGGCTCCGCTCAGGGCCCTGGGGACTGACACTGCTTCAGGTCTGGAAGAGCAAAGCTTTTGGGTGGGATGGGTTTGCTTAGAACTCTGGGCTTTTTCTTTTCCAAGTTTTGAACACAGCAATGTCTGGCAAAAGCATTTGAGAATCAGAACTCTAGGTCCCTGATTACCCTGGAGCTGAGCGGGAGAGCTGACTGCAGCCCCCCGGGAGCATGCCACCCTGCAGGCTGGTCAGCCACGCTCTGCCCATGCCCAGCTCACCTGGTTGGCTTGCCCAGGCCCATGGGCTGCCTCCAGGGCCTTGTACAGCCCCTCGGACATCAGCACCAGGAAGCCTGTCACCCCATCCAGGGGCTGTGCACCGTGGATTTCAGGCTCCGCAATGATCGGCTTGGACTTGGCAGCGCTGTGGAAGAGAGTGGAGGGGAGAGCTGTGCTTGGAATGGGCCCTGGGACATTTATCCTGGTGAGAAGAATCTACAGCCAGAATGTAAAATAAAACATACTTCTGACAAGAGCAAAAGAAATAGAGGAAAGAGCAAAACCAAGAAAACAGACCTGTCTTCTGAGGACAGCTGCTAAAATAAAGCTCAGCAGGCCAGGAAAGTCAGTGGGCAGCTGAGGTCAGAACAGCCACGGTCAAAGGCCCAATCCTGGCCCCACTCCACATCTCCTGTCCATAAAGAAGTCCACATCTCCCCGAAGCTGACCTAGAGTCCAAATACACTCCAGCTGCAAAGGGACCATGAACTGATGGTCCATCAGAGCTGGGCAATGTCAGGAAGTTCCAACATATGCACACAGGGCAAGGATGAGGGGACGTTCCTGGCAATAGGATTTAAAAGAGTGAGTCTAGAAACACCCCAAAAGTCCATCAGCAGGGGCAGGTTAGGCGGGTGCTGACAGCTACACCCTGGAATCCTAGTAGCAGCTACCAAGAATGCGGCAGCCGAGACTGCAGGTGTGCAGGAAAGGAGAGCGACACGCCTATGCTGAGAACAGCCAGGTGCACAACACGGCACGGGATGCGAGGATCTGTGGCTCTTCTGAAAAAGAAATCTGCCCCCTCCCTGCACCCACCACACACACATGTATACGCTCATGTGCACGGAAACTAGCAGCCTCTGAGGAAGGACTCTGAGCCTGGGGTGGGAGGAAGATCCACTTTTCACTCCCTATCCTAGGCATTTCTTGAATCGTTCTAAAATGCAATGTGCCTTCCCATAAAGCAAACACAACCCCGTGAATTAGAGACAAAAGGTTCCAAACTCGATTATTTAAACCCAAGCTCTGAATCCAGGCTCCCTGGGTGCAAGTCTTGACTCAGCCCATTGTTAGCCTTGAGACCAAGCAGGCCACCCACTGTCTGCGTGTGTCAGTTTCCTCATATGAAAATATCTTTGGGGCAGAAACAGCACCCACCTCACAGGGTCTGAGTGAGGACGGAATAAGAGCATGGATGTGAAGAGCTGTGCACCAGCTTAGATGAAGGCTCGCAATTATTACCCTCTCCCGTCTGCTGCGAGCACTGGGTGGCACCCAGCAGGGACAATCCATCTGGTACCTCCGCCTTGGCCTCAGCCACAAGAGCGCTGACCAACAGGCTTCGGTCCGTTTCTGTCCACACGAGGCAGCTCATGCCAACTCTGGCCTGCCAGGCCCCGTGGCACCGGATGCTGCCTGTGGCTTTGACCCCCTGCCAGCCTGGTCTACAGGATCCCGACTCCTAGCCTGCTGGGTCAAGGGCCTGCCCCACACCAACCTCTCTGGGAAGATGAAAGAATATCCTTGGGCTCTGAACTACCTCGGCTCTACCTCTTGTCCCCAGAGCCTACAACCTGGTATCTGCCCCTGGGCCTCTGGTCTTCCAGACAAACGAGGGGCAGCTGGGCCAGCGCTCACCTGAGTAGGTCGACGTCAGTGTACCCGTACTTGACCTTGTAATCCCCGATGCGCCTGGTGCTCTCCTGCCCACAGATGACCCCCACTTGCTTGATCTTTCCTGCATCCAACCCTACCAGAGGGAGAAAAACACACCTCAGGCTTTGTCCATAAAGAAGAACCCAGCGGCTTCCCTGGTGGCCCAGTGGTTAAGAATCCACCTGCCAGTGCAGGGGACGAGGGTTCAGTCCCTGGTCTGGGAAAACAGCACCTGCTTCAGAGCAACTAAGCCCATGTGCACAACCACTGAGCCCGAAGGCCCCAGAGCCCGTGCTGCATAAGAGAAGCCACCAGAGTGAGGGGCCCGCACGCCGCAACCAGAGACGAGCCTCCGCTCACCACAGCTAGAGAAAGCCCGTGCACAGCAACAAGGACCCGGCGCCGCCAAAATCAATAATAAAACATTAAAAAAAAAAAGAAAAGAACCGAAAGGGGACGACACAGACATGTCCACAAAAACAAAGCAATGGGGACCCACTGAACAGGAAGTGAGGCCACAGCAGGGAGCCTTGGAAGGCAGCTAACCCCAAGTGCCCCAGTGTTCCCAGACCCCCTGCTGTCGGAACATGCCTGGCTCAGAGTCCCTTCCTGACGGGAGACAAGACCCAGCACCGGCCAGCCCGGCTCCCTCTGCGGCCTGAGGTCACAGGGCAGAGCGGGGGTGGCCGTGGCGGGGCTGGAGTCCCAGGACTTCTTTGGCCTCTCAGGCTCCACCAGCAACAGTGAGCACCAGGGACACTTGGGAGCAATCCACACGTGATAACCCTTTCAGCCCTTACACCATCCTGAGTGCTACCATTATCCTCGTTGCACAGAAGGGGAAAGTGAGGCACAGAAAACTTGAGTAAGATCCCAAACCACCAGCGAGTAAGTGGCCGAGCTGGGATTTGACCCCAGGCAGGCCGGTCCCAAGCCCAAGGTCACAGCCCGTCCACGTTGTGCCTCTCTCTACACAGCCACCAGAAGGTACAGAATGAGCCACCAGGTTTGAGCCCCTCCCCCCAGAGCCGTCGGCCTGCACCGCTCACCCAGCTGCGAGAGCCGGAAAAGCTCATCCTCATTCTCTGTGGTGTGGTCCACGTTCAGCTGCGTCACCTGCAGGCCATCCACCGTGGATTTGCATAGGAGTGCGCGGTTTGTACCTGCAGCAGAATGCAAGCAGCTGAGCTAAGACTGAGAGCACAGTGAAGAACAGGACACATTGTAAAAAAGACAGGGAAGAGGCAGGCATCTCACGTGCAGAACTCCTTCAAAAGAGCAAAGAAAACAGGCTCAGACCACTGGAGCGAGTCACTAGCTGGGGAGAACTGATGAGATTAAGGAATTCATTCAAACTTTTCCAGTGTCAACCAAGGATGATTATGATTTGATTAGGAGACCTTTTTTCTAAGGAGACACACTGCAATATTTATAGATAACACGACAGTGTCAGGATTTGCTCCACAACAAGGCAGGGACAGAGGGCTGTGGATGAAATGAAACTGGCCAGGGGAAGGGATGTTGGGGCTGGGGGAGGGGCACATGGAAGTTCATTAAATGCTATCCTATTTGTTTACACTTTTGAGTTTTTCCCATAATGAAATCTTAAGGGAAGGAGGAAGAGAAGAGGCACCATGTCAGAGGGACCTCTCCAGAGCCCCTGCAGTAGCCTGCACCCAAGGGGCACCGGCTCCTCGGGTTCCCAGATGGCCCTTCTTTGCCTACAAACCCCATCAGCCCTGGGACCCCACCCCACCTCCAGGCTGCACCTAGCCCATCTTGGTCCCCTTCACAGGACGCCACATGGGTCTTCCACAGCCAGGCAGCCTCTCCCAGAAGAGGAAGCCACTGAGGTAGAGCAGAGAGGGGATGCAACTCCCCAAGCCTCAAGCCAGTTAGGGACAGAGTAGCGACTAAAGCTAGGATGCCCGCCTCCTAGCAGGTGCTTCAGACACTCTGGGCTGGGACCGAGATATCGTGTGGAGTAATGGGAAACACCCAGCGGCCTCAGGACACTTGAGCTGCAGGTCTTCTGTGTCTGGGGAGCAGGCTGGCTGCCCAAAGGACTCCTGGATCCTGAGGTGACCTTCTTTCCCACTGCCCGGCTTTCGGACAGGCAGGCGGCTCACCGACATTGGCCACGTAGAGCCTGTTGTTGAGAAGGACCGCCACGACGGCCATGGCTCCTCCCGAGATCTCCTTCTCCAAGGCCTTGAGTCTTTCGAGGATCTTCTGATACTGAGGAGGCAGCTGGTGCTGAGGGACACCCTAGAAGCCATCATGGGGGGTTCAGAGCAGGCCAGGACCTGGAGACCGTCTCACCCACCTGCCCTCCCTTAAAGAGTGCGCATCTGAGGCCCGGCCGGGAGGGAAGCTGGCTGCAGCGCCAGAGCAGGTGTCTTTCAGGACAACCAGGCACGACCTCACTTGTCCCGGCAGCCCCAAAGGAGCCTAAAGCATGACGTGAGCAGGCAGGTGACGAGGCCTGGACTGATTCGGGCCAAGGACCAACCTGACAGGGGCTTCTCTCACACCCCTGCCCACCCCAGCAGAGCCTCAGAGCACGGCTGCTCACAGCTGGCCAACAAGGTCCCTAGAGGACAGAACCTTCGCCCACCCACATCCCATCAGGAACTATCCCCCTCATGCCTGCTGCTCTGGCCCAGCTGTGTTGATCGCTTGGGAGGGACATGGCAGGTGAGTCCTTGCTCCAAGCAAAGACGGGCCTTGCTTCTCCAGGGGCACAGGCTGAGGACATTACCTCGGGCAGCTGGGACTGGAGGCTCGCCTTCTCAGCCAGTGCGTCGTCAATGGACTCCAGGAAGCTCCTCTCCACCACATCAAAAGCCTAGACGCAGGGGACAAGGAAGCGAAGGCAGGTTGAAATACCACTGTCACCTGAGGCTGAAACGCCCCTTCTTAATAGCAACAAGCCATAGCAGCCGCAGGTTGCCACGTGATGGGGCTTCACACAGGCACCGCCAGGCGCCGCCGCTCCTACAGAGCAAGGTCTGACACAGACGGCCCCGTGGGGTGGGTACCTTCCAGGAGGCATCACAGAGCAACCAGAGAAGCAAGAGACGGCAGAGAGGCCAGGAGCACAGGCCTGGAGTCAGGCCACCTGGGGGTGAATGGCAGCTCTGCCCCTGCCGGCCAGTCTCAGCCCCTCATCGATGACACAGAGGACGTGCTGCCCCGAGAGTCACTGAGAGCATCCCCCCGAGCACCCAGCCCTGGCTCAGAGTGAGTCTAGGTCAGTGACAGCTAATGTCACCGCCACATCCTGAAGGCCCCTTGACACAGGCCGTGCTGCCACCTTCCCCAGAAGCAGCTGACAGTTCCGGGCACTGGCCCCGAGTGATCAGGCCTTTGGGCGCCAAGGCAGGAAAATGGCTGGGAATGCTGTTCTGGAGGAACCAGAATCCACCATTCTCATCTACAATTAACGCCTTGGGACTCGCTTCCAAAAGGAGACGCCAGGAGGAGAAACTCCAGAACCGCAGCAAGCAGGAACGCAGAACTGGAAAACGACACCAGCCAACCAGGAGCGAGGGGCTGCAGGGAACAGGGCCCGGGAGCTCCGGTCACCGAGGCCGAGCGTCTGAGCCTCATGGAAAGAAAGGGGTCACCCTAAACACGCTGCTTCTACCAGGGCTCAGCAACTCCCACCTCAGCCCTGGGTCACATGCCCTTCCCCAGGAGGATCTCCTGGGGCCAACCCTGAAGTCACAGTCGGCCTGCCCGAGCCCAGTACCTGCAGCAGCACCCGCCGCACATCGGCCTCGGTGTGCTCAGCGTTGAGCTGGCCCAGCAGGAGCTCCGCCGACAGCCGCTGGGCCACGAAGTTGGTCACCCGGTTGCCATCGTAGCCGTTGAAGACCCCGTACAGGAAGCAGTTGTTCTCACTCCTGACAGAGACAGGACAGGAGAGGCCTGAGACCAGGCCTTCGTAGGAGACTGACTCCAGCTCCAGAGTGAGGGGATGAGGAAAGCAGCCAGGGAGACAAAAGCGGCTGCGGCTTCAGGTGAGCACCTGGGTCCCACTCTGACCATCATTTCTCTCTGGCCATGACCTTCTAGGATGCCCTCTGCCCCCTGGAGCAGGCCCTCGGCTGGTCTGAGGTCTAGATGCGGAAGGGACAGCACAGACACCGCCTCCCGTGGGCCACGCTGCTCTGGTAAGCCCCACGCAAAAGAGCTGCCAAACTGCTTTTCTTGCAAGCCTGCTTCTGCCGCCCAGCAGAGCAGTGGCGGCACCTCACCTGAACTTGAGCCAGTTGTCTTCTGGCGGATGGCTCTCGGTGCCCTTGCCGTCAGCGGAGTAGCTGCGGTTGGAAGCTGAGCCGACCCCCGAGAGGTGGCAGAGCGGCAGGTCGTCCGTCCAGCTGGGCTGCTGCTCCTGGGAAGGACACCAGGACACCAAGACGCATTACCTTCTCGCCCAGGGCAGACCCCACCTCATCTTCTTTTTCTTCCTCAGCAAAAACCTAGCAGGCCCAAAGCCCCACCCAGAAGGTTCCACTTCCTCCTGGAAAACGACGACGCATTTATGAACAAACACCTGCAGAAGGGTTTGCATGGTTTCCGTCTAATCCACAAACGGTCCCCAAGACACCTGAGAAGGACTGGAGTCCCCGCACGCAAGGTTCAGCAGCGGTCTCCAGGAACATGCTGCACTAAGGACGCAGCACGAGTCACACACAAGTGAAGGAAACTCCTCGCGTAAAACTCCCTGGTGGTCCCCACCTCACACCGCAGCCCCTCGGGCGCTGCTTCAAACTGCAGATTTCCAGGCCCTCCCAGAGTGTCTGGTCCTGGTGGGGCTCAGGCTGTCTGGCTGAGTATAGGCAGCTCTTCCCAACCTTGAGAAACTGACAAAGCTCAGCCGCACTCACTCTTCCTGGTACTAGGGTCTCCACCCCTGGTTCCTGCTTCACCCTGGTGTCCAGTCCCATCTGCGCCCACCCCCCACATGCTTCTCTACTAGTATCAAATGCTTGGAGTGTCCTGTCCACATTCCACTCTTTCTTCCTGTATGGAACAGCGTCTTTGTCTAATAATCGTCCCCGTCCTTCAGGACTCTGGCTAGGGAGTCACCACCTCCAAGAAGTCTTCCTTCAGGAAGATCTTCCCCCAGACTTGCTTGCTAGCCCTCTCGCATCCCTACTACACCTGGTCCCCCCAACCCTGCCTGTGTCTGACTCCCATTCTACCCCAGAGGCTGTTCAGCACAACCAAGATGGAGCTTTAAACCACGCACAGCGGCCCAGGAGCCAGCTCAGACAGCCTCTGCATGTCCCCAAGCTCCTTGGGGGGCACTCTAAACACCTGTATTCTCTAAGCCCCGGCAACGACCCTGACGCAAGGCCCAGGTGTGATCCAAGGCGTCCCACTGGAAGCCTCCCCTCACCCCGGCCCCCACCGGGGAGCTGTGCCTGGTTCACAGAGGCATTCCTGTGCCCACCATGTTGAACTAGAGCAAACAGCTGGGAAAATCCAAGTTCAGCTCAAGGAGAGTAAAATTTGGATTGAAAGCTTTACTGCAAATTGAACAAGCACGAATACTGTGCACAACTTCTTACAAGTCAGCAGTTGCAGTCTTCAAAAAAGGATGTGAAAACCACTTCAGCCGGCTTTTGCAATCAGATATGTAAAACGCCTGTGGTTTAGCTTTTGTGGCACATTTCATCTTTTGTTTATTTACATATTGACAGGGAGGGACTTTACGGCTTTTTTTTTTTTTCCATTTTAATAGCTTCTATGCTGCATTTATTTCAGCACTTCAGTTGTATGCTTTGCACCATGGAGCAACTTCAGCAGGCTGTGGGAGTTCGTTTTTATTTTTAAATTAGCCTATAGTAACATTGCCTTTCTGGTGGGTAGGTCTATGAATTTTAACACTTGTAGAGATTTGTGTAACAAACTGAGACACAGAACAGCCACAACTGAGATAAAGAACAGCCTAGCAACCCCAAACATACCCTCAGGTGCCCCTTTGAAGCCACACCCTCCTCTAACTCCTGGCAACCACTGACCTGTGCCCCATCACTATGCAGTCTTTTCAAGAATGCCATAAATGAAATCATGTGGTACATAACTTTCCCCCTCTTTTACTGTGGTTAACACATAGAAGATAAGCTTTATCATTGTAACCATTTGTAAGTGTGCATCTTACTGCTATTAAGTAAATTCCCAATGTTGCGCAGCATCACCTCCATCCATCCCCAGAACTCTTTCCATCTTGTGAAACTGAAACTCTAAACCCATCAAACAAAAACTCTCCATTCTCCCCCTCCTCCAGCCCCAGGCCACCACCACCATACTCCAGGTCTTTAAGGGCATAACCCTTTTGACACTGGCTTCTCTTGCTCAGCATTATGCCTTTGAGATTCATCCAAGTTGGTGCCTACACCAACAGTTGGTCCCTTTTTATTGTAGAGCAGTATTTCATCATACACTTGTAGCAGAATTTATCCATTCATCCCCTGAAGGGCATCTGGGCTGTTTCCAGTTTGGGGCAATTATGAAGAGAGCTATTATAAACACTCATGGGCAGGTTTCTGTGTGAACGTAACTCTTCATATCGCTAGGGTAAATACCTGAGTGAGACTGCTGTTTAACTTTGTAAGAAACCGTCACGTTGTTTTCTGGAGTGGAGAACCATTTGCATCCCACAGGTAACGCACAAGAGTTGCAGCTGCTCTCCATCCTCACCACTGCATGGTATTTTTCTTTCTTTCTTTAAGTTAGGCATTCTAACAAGTGAGTACTTATATCTCATCACATCTTTAATTTGCATCTCCTAATGACTAATAATGATGTGGAACATCTTTTCATGTGCCTTTTTTGTCATCCACATTTCTTCCTTGGTGAAGCATCTGTTTAAGTCTCATGCCCATGTTTTAATTGAGTTGTTTTCTTAACTGCTGAATTTTGAGAGTTCTTTATATATTTTGGATAAAAGTAATTTCTTGCATATGGGATTTGCAAATATTTCCCCCAGTCTGTAGCCTGCTATTTCATTCACTTACTAGTGTCTTTTGAAAAGCAACTTTTTAGCTTTAGTGAAATCCATTTAATCATTTTCTTCTTTCATGGTTCATACTTGTGATGTCATGTCTAAGAACTCTCTGCCCAGTCCCAGGTCAAGAGATCTTCTGTTTTCTTCTGAAAGTATTATTGGGTTACATTTAGACCTTCGATCCATTTTGAGTTAATTTCTATATAAGGCAGGAGATTTTGGTCAATTTTTTTTGCAAATGGATGTCCATTTTTTCTGATACTATTTGTTGAAAAGATTATTCTTTCTCCACTGAATTATCTTTGCATCTTTGTCAGAAATTAACTGGCCATACTTGTATGTGTCTATTCCTGGACTCTGTTCTACTCTGTTGATCTATGTGTCTATCCCTCAACCAACTCAATGATCTTGATTACCGTGACGTTCAGTTCAGTCGCTCACTCGTGTGTGACTTTAAGTCTATATTTAAAATCTACATTATAAAATTGGTTAGTGTGATGCCTCTAACCTTAATTTTTTTCAGAATTGTTTTGGCTATTCTAGTTCCTTTACCCTTCCCTATAAATTTTAGAATTGGCTTGTCTGTATCCACCAGAAAATCCTGCTGGAGTTTTGACTGGAATTGTTTTAAACCTATAGATCAACGTGAGGAGATGTGATACTTTCACTAGGTTGAATCTCGCAATTCATCAACACGGTATGTCTTTAAATGCCCTTGTGTTTTCTTTACAAGGTTTTTTAAAAATACACACAATTTCACCATAAGGGCTAAAAAACTATCCTCTGAAAACAGAAAATATGACTGCAACCTGTGAGTGGAATAGGAACAGCAATAAGAGCTGAGTTTCTGCTCAGCTCCCGGTGATGCTGGCTATTTATTAGCTTGGTGTGAAAGTAACTGGTTTTGCGCTGTTGATGAACTTTGCTGTTTGATACTGGCATATATCCTTAAATAAATGTGGTTATGTTACACATAATTTTAATGCACATTTCTCCCTTTATTTTTTTTGCTAATGACTTATTACTACTGTTTATTTTATATTTATTTTAGACTAGGGAAATGATGTCAGACACAAAGAAAATTCAAGTGATCTTATTCGAGTTCAAAATGCATCATAAAGCAGCAGAGACAACTCGCAATATCAACAACGCATTTGGCCCAGGAACTGCTAACGAATGCACTGTGCAGTGGTGGTTCAAGAAGCTTTGCAAAGGAGACGAGAGCCTTGAAGATGAGAAGCGTGGTGGCCGGCCAGGAAGTTGACAATGACCAATGGAAAGCCATCACCAAAGCTGGTCCTCTTACAAGTACACAAGAAGTTACTGAAGAACTCAATGTCGACCATTCTACAGTCACTCGGTATTTGAAACAAATTGCAAAGGTGAGAACGCTTGATAAGTGGGTGCCTCATGAGCTGATCGCAGTCAGAAAAATCACTGTTTTGCTTGGTAGGTGGATTCTTTACCACTGAGACACCAAGGAAACCCTTAAAATCATCATTTTGAAGTGTCGTCTTCTCTGATGCTAAGCAACAACGAACCATTTCTCACTTGGATTGTGATGTACAACAAAAAAGGATTTTAGGTGACAACTGGCAATGACCAGTGCAGTGGCTGGACTGAGAGGAAGATCCAAAGCTTCTTCAAACTTATACCCAAAGGCAAACTGGCACCAAAATAAAAAGGTCATGGTCACTGTTTGGTGGTCTGTTGCCTGTCTGGTCCACCACAGCTTCCTGAATCCTGGCGAAAACATTACATCAGAGAAGAATGCTCAGCAAATAGATGAGATGCACTGAAAATTACAATGCCTGCAGCTGGCACTGGTCAACAGAAAGGGCCCAATTCTTCTCCACCAATGCCCGACCACATGTCATACAACCAACACCTCAAAGGCTGAATGAATTGAGCTATGAAGTTTTGCCTCATCTGCCATATTGACCTGACCTCTCACAACGGACTACCACCAAGCATCCTGACAACTTTTTGCATGAAAAATGCTGCCACAACCAGCAGGAGGCAGAAAATGCTTTCTAAGAGTTCATCAAATCCCGAAGCATGGATTTTTACGCTACAGGAATAAACAGACTTATTTCTCATTGGCAAAAATGTGTTGACTTTAATGGACTGTAATGTGTTGACTATTTGGGGCTTCCCTGGTGGCTCAGGCAGTAAAGAAACTGCCTGCAATGCGGGAGACCTGGGTTTGATCCCTGGGTTGGGAAGATCCCCTGGAGAAGGGCATGGCAACCCTCTCCAGTACTCTTGCCTGGAGAATCCCTATGGACAGAGGAGCCTGGAAGGCTACAGTCCATGGGGTCGCAGAGTTGGATAGGACTGAGTGACTAAGCACAGCACATTGTGATTAATAAATGTGTTTCAGCCTAGTTATAATGATTTAAAATTCATGATCCAAAACCACAATTACTTTTTCACCAACCTAATAACTCAACAAGTTGAGCTACATGGAAATAAAACAAAACAAAAACTACTTCATGGTAACACAAAATTGTTTCTTGCTCTAATCCTAACCTGTCTCATTTAAAAGCAACAAAAATGTCTGTTTTAATGCAAGTGCAAGCTTGACTCTTTGGAATCCCCATACAACATTACACGATGAGTATATTTGATTAATACATATATTCATTCAACAAATATTTACTGAACATTTACAAAAGGCTGACATTACCCCCGCTGCTGTGGACACAGCAGAAACAATAACCAAGGGTCCTTAACTTGAAATCTCCTTGCTAGGGAGACTTCAAACATGTTATACAATGAATAAACAAGGCACTTTTAGACAGGGAAATGTGCTATGGAGAAAACACATCAGGGTAAGGGGACAGATGGGGATGGGCAGGGCTCTTCTAGACGAGGACGTTACGGGAAGCCTCCCTGGGGAGGTGACCTCTGAGACAGACCTGAGTGATGATGGAGCAGTGGTCATTTCAAGGAGCCTTCCAGTTAGAGGGAACAGTACACGCAAAGACCCTGAGGTAGAACATAAAATGAGTGGGTTTAAGGGAGCATGAGGAGGGCATCGCCTCTGTGGTGAGGAGCAGGAGAAGTAGCTTGTTCCTGTGTTCACACACATGCAGGCACATGTGTGCCCAGGTGGGGACAGAGGAAGGCCTTTCAGGCCACAGAAGGGAGTTCACTGCCAAGGAGTTATTTTTCAAGAGAGAGATGTTGCCCTGAGCCCATGCACCACAACTACTGAGCTTGCTCTCTCTCTAGAGCCTTCGAGCCGCAACTGCTGAGCCCATTCCTGCAACTACCGAAGCCTGCATCCTGCAACAGGAGAAGCCACAGCAAGAGCCTTGTGCAGCGCAGTGAAGAGTGGCTCCAGCTCGCCGCGACTGGAGAAAGCCCGTGCACAGCAACAAAGACCCAGCGCAACCAAAGATGAATTAATTAAAAAGAGAGAGAAAGAAACATGTTGCCAACCATCCCCTATTATCTTAGATCTGATTAGTATATCTTCATCCCCAAGAACCTCACAAAGGTCTCAGGAAACCTGGCAAGTAAATTTTCACAAGAAACTCCTTTTCTAGGGTCTCTCTCCTGCCTCCAACTGGGATGAAGTTAAGCACAAGAATAAGCAGAGACATAAAAGCAACTCCTCAATCACGACTGTCACTTGTCCTCTTGAAAAGATGGGCCAAGAAACCAATATTTGGCACTCCAAAATGCCATTAACTGTTTTAAAGCATGGAAGAATACATTTACATGTTCTAGAATCCTGCCTGTGATTAACACTGAGATTAAGATGCACTGAACTCGTCCTCTAATATGAGATGAGCAATACAAATATGTCCCCCACGATGCAAAACCTGTCATCCATGCTGCAATCACCGTGCTTCCCCTGCCATTTTCTAACCCCCACGAGGGACAGACACAGGTTTCTAGGGTCTTGAATATTTCCAACACATTCCAGCAAAAAATAAATTACCACCCAAGCAACTTATGGTCCCACTCAGCACTGAGAAATACACTATGAGAAAGACTGGTACATTAGTTTCTCTCACAGGAAGGAAACAAATTCAGGTGGATGACGGGGGAACTCGCCACGTCAGTGTGTCGTGGCGGGGGAACAATTCGTGTAAAAGCACTTCACGATGGGAGCACACGATGCTGCTCTCGGGAGCAGGCTGACGCTGCACTGGCGGCTGCAGCCGTGTGGGGCTGACGCGAGCACAGCAAGCTCCCCAAACCAGAGAGACTGTGTGTCTGACAGTGGTCAATCTACTCAGCAAGCACCTTATTCTTCAGAGAGTATTTATGCCTAGTGTCTGGATACTTAAACAACATCAAGTGCTTTTTCTGATATTCGATTTTCATAATGATGAGCTGGTAGTATTTTGGAAATACATTATTTTATTAACTGGCAATCAGTGTTTAGGTCAGTGGGTAAGTATTCCAGGGCTATTTTCATTTAAAGGCAGTCTTTGTCCATAAAGACACCTAAGGAAACTGTAGTTGATGGATATTTCCTTAATGTGCCATTCTCTGTATACTTCAGTCAGTCCCAACACCAGCGTCTTAGTGAGTGAACACAAGAGGCATTCGTGTTCAGATCAGGAACACAGCAAGGACACTGCAACCTCCATCACTTAACAATGAATTCGAGGTATTAGCACATGCAATTAGACAAGAGAAAAGGAGGAGGGCTTAAGCCTTGGAAAAGACATAGTTATCTCTATCTGAATTTGACAGTACTTGGAAATCCCAAAGAATAAATAATAAAACCAAGTCAAAGGAAATAAATAAAGGTGGCAGGATAGAAAATCAACACAAAAGTCAAAAGCCTTCATATACCTAAAGAAAAGATGGGCATCTAGCCTCCAGGGGAAAATTCCTACTGTCAACCAGAATAGCAAAATCTTTTCTCTCTGAAGTTCTCTCGAGTCAGTCCCCTGCAACCACACTCCTGTAGAGGGTTTTTTAAACCTAAATGTTCATCGGTTGGATTATATCGCAATGCTTTCATCTCAGCCTTCCAGCCTGTTGACACAGTTTTGAATCTCACCCTTTGACAGATGGACAATCTCACTCAGCTGTCTTGTACAGATAAGGCCTGCTACAGAGTGTTCCAAATGATTTCCAAAAAACTGTGACCAGAACAAAAAACGTGGAAAGCTAACCCACTTCTGACAGGAGGTGTCCGAAGCAAACACAGAAGGGAAGTAACACCTCCACTGAAGGTTTATGATACTTGAAAAGCCATGTGTATTTTTGGAGCCTCAAATGAAGAGGTTACTGACCCTAGAGGTACAGTCCCAGAAACAAGCACACACTTTAAAAAAACCAACTATTCATGCATATGAACCATGCTGAGCAAAGTTCTCCTTATTTCACACTGGCACTCTTGAAACGCTGAGTTTCTAGACAACTTAACTTGGTTTGCTGTTTAAATAAAGAAAAGAAGAAACTCAAAAAAATTACCAAAAAAGCATATTAAAAAGTATCTATGGTAGGGCTGGGCCTTCCCCTTTCTGTCTTTCTAAGTCCTGCCCATCCCCAAAGGCCCTGCTCAAATCTAACTGGTGCTGGAGGCCGGTGCTTCCCAAACCTCAACCATCCACTCACTATCTTCAACAAATTACCCACTTCATGTTTTTTCTTTTTAAAGTTATTTATTAACTTATTAGTCTGTGCAAGGTCTCAGCTGCAGCACGTGAACTCAGCTGCAGCACGTGGGATCTAGTTCTCTGACCGGGGATAGAACCCGGGTCCCTTGCACTGGGAGCGTGGAGTCTTTGCTATGAAACCACCAGGGAAGTCCCTCATGTTTCTTCTTTAATTTGCCCTTTGTTTCTTTTATTCAAATGGTTTCATTTTGAATGTGAACTTGTTAGTATTATAAGTGGAAAACGTTATTGCCTGCCAAATCTTGACCATGATAAAAAGGAAAAAAAAACAAGGTTAGGAAATTCTAACTGTTCTCTCGGCCCACTGCGCTGTGAGGTGAAGCCCTGTTCTCTCTGTTGGAAAAAAAGGAAATTAGCAAGAATCAGAAAGGTGTTTGGTCCTATGTACATAGTAGTTTATCTCTTGAGAGCATCACAAAGTTTGAAACAGAACTAAAGAACAAATAACTTTCATAAGTAGCAATGAGTTTTATACCAGCACACTGACCACCTCATGAATGTGTCCTAGGCTCTGGGAAAATACTGCCCAAGGCGGCGGGGCCCTTTCCCTGAGCAACCATGTACACTAGGCACCTGCTCCCTGGCCATTAATTCTTTGGTTTTGCGGCAACTCTCAGGTTGTAGCCTGGTACTGTTAATTGGCTCCTTTATTTCATTGATTCGAAGACACATATTTTCAACATTTTTAATATCTCAGCAGTTGGTGTATTACAAGTTAATCAGCAGTGTGCCTTCTTTCTTAGTAGTATATAAAATAATGATGTGTCCTTATAAGCAATAGTGTCTTAGACCCGATGACGTCTGGGCAATTTCTCAGGTACCTAGTTGCAGTCCCCACGGCAGTGCAAATGTTCAGTAACAAGTCACCAGAGAATTCCAGGAGGTGCTGCCCATGTTGGAGTGGGAGAGTACTGGGTCCCCCCTGATTTCAGCAGTGGCCCCCAAAATCATTCTCACCCCGCTATGGCTAAGTAAGCTTCAGTTCTATTTTCCCCCCTTTCTCCACCTCCATGGGGATTATCCACACCAAGCGTTCCGTGCTGATTCTATTAAAACCCACCAGACTGCCTACCCTCTTGCTTCCTTCCTCCACATTTCTGAACAGTTTTCGGAAAGGTCATTTATTTTCTATTCACACAAACCACTCACCCCTCCAGCCGGCACCCACTGATGCATGCTTTCTCCCCCGCCTGCAAATGCCAGGCCCGAAGCACCAGCAACAAGCAACACTTGAGCGCCGAACACGAGTCGTGAGAAGCTGGAAAGGGGGCATCTCACGGCTCACAGAGCCGAGTAAACACAGGCAACTGTGAGCACAGCCCACTTAGCTCTTTGATAGGCTACAAATTCATTTCTCACAAGAAAGAATCTGTTTCAAAAAGCCTAACTTTGACTATGAGGTAGTTTCCAAAATTAATATTTTGGAATACATTTCTCTAGTGATTCAACTGTATTTAACCCTTTAAGGGGATTACACCTTGTGCACATATATTTATGCATTAGCACCTCATGTACATATGTGACCATGTCACATAAAATACTCCATAAAAGTCCCTGTGGAGACCCATCTCAAACTCCCAGGCAGCAGAAGTGGACAAAAGCATGAATCCAAGTTCAGGCCGCAGCTTGAATATCAAATTATTATATGAAAAGGCTAAGTGTTTTTGTGGCGAAAGAACCGGATTCCTTAGAGGCAGAAAGGAAGCTCAGAAAGGGAGAATAAAGCCCCCAGGAAGATGACTCCGGGTAGGGGGCAGACAGTTCTTTCTCTCCAAAAAGCCTCAAACACCCTGACGCCTCATGCCGCCTCCATCTTTCCTTCCCTGCTTCTCTGGGAGCAACTCCACCCCTGGCGCCCGCATCTTTCACTAGGGTTTCCATCAAAGGTTCTGTTTTCATCAGAGATATAGACCTGATACGCTCTTAAAGGGGCTACTAATAATCACGGGGTTTACTGTGCCCTAGAGGAGCTAGGCAGCCCACTCCACTGCTCTTGCCTGGAAAATCCCACGGACGGAGGAGCCTGGAAGGCTGCAGTCCATGCGGTCGCTACAAGTCAGACATGACTGAGCGACTTCACTTTCACTTTTCATCTTCATGCACTGGAGAAGGAAATGGCAACCCACTCCAGTGTTCTTGCCTGGAGAATTCCAGGGACGGGGAGCCTGGCAGGCTGCTGTCTATGGGATCACAGAGTTGGACACGACTGAAGCGACTTAGCAGCAGCAGCAGCAGCAGACCAGCTAGACCACATTTTGATGGTGATGAGATGGTTACAGGTGATGACCTAAAGGATGTTTTCACTTTAAGGCTGTATGTTTATTTTCATACACACTGGAGGGAAAATGTGGTTAAGACTTGGGATATCATAGATATAACTGCTCAGGAAAAAAACTGATTTCAAGTGAACTTTTTTACAATTAAGCAAGTAATAGTTTAGGCAAACTCAAACTAGTGATTCTCCCTGCCCCCAAGGTCCCCCAGCTCAGTAACTGGCACCGCTGTTGTTCCAATGAAAACCTTGTAGTCCTTCTCAACTCTTCTTCCTCTATCCCACGCCCCACGCCTGATATGCCAGCAAATCCTATCAGCTCTTCCCCGAAATGCAGTTAGAACCCAGCACTCCTCACCACCCCTCTGCCATCGCTAGCCAAGCCTCAGTCGTCTCACAATTGGACGACCAAGAGCACCGCACACCGCGCTTCCACTCTCGCCACTCAAATGCCTGCTTCTCTACGGAAGGCTCTTGCTCCTGCCACAAATCAGATCGCTTCATGCCTCGACTCAAACCTGAGAGCGCCACATCACACTTAGCACAGAACCCAGAGCTCACCTGAGGATCCACAAGGCTCCCTCAGATGTCAAGCATCTACCACTCCCCCAACAGAATCCACTCCACTCCAGCCATGCTGGCCTCTTGATGCTCCTCGAACAGGACAGCTTTTGCATCCCTGTTGCCTCATGCAGAAATACTCCCTCCTACATGGCCTGTGCATCTCATCAAACGTCAATCTTCCCCGACCACTCTCTACAACAGGCTCTCCATCATCCTGTCTGTGAATCCTGCCTATTCTTCCTCGTACCACTTCCTGTGTTATATCCTAGAAACTGTAGTATCATAAACAGTCTGTACTTACTGTTTCCTGTCTCCCTTACCAGAACATAAGCTTCATGAGGGCAGAGTCCCCTGCCCCTACCCAGTGCCTGCCACACAGTGAGTACTCGGTGACACTGGAGGAAAAGAAATGCAGCCTTCATTCAGAGCAGAACTGCAGGTGGAGGTTCATGGCTAGAGCATAACCACACCAGGTCAGGCATGTAACGTGTTCATTCAATACTAACAACGCTCCCAGGAGTACCCTCAGTTGAGGAAACCAAGGTTCAGGGAAGTTAAGTGAAAACTCAAGGCTCAGGGATGCTATGTGACTTGCCCAAGGCCATACAGGACTGGTGAGCTGTTTTATCAGGCTGTGAAGGGCCCGTGTTCTTTTGAAGCTACTTCAAAAGCTCATCTCTTCAAAAGACCTTTCAAGGCACTACACCACCTGAGGACCAAAGGTGAAACTCCTCAGGATGACATTCCATGAAGCACTCAGCTAATCTGTCAGCTAATCAGAACCCCTTCCCAGCCCCATGTCAACAGGTCCCCAGCCCCTCCTACAAGCCTCCAATGACCTGGTCAAATCAGGCCATCAGCAGCCCCTCTTCACACTGACAGGAGAGTGCCTTCATCACTGTCTTTGTGATCCGTGCTTCTCCACGCAGCACTGCAAATGCAGTAAGGGTGGACATCCGCCCTATTTATCTTCGTATCCCCAGGTCCAGTAACTACGGATCAGCATCCCTTACAGCCACCTGCAGAATGATGCTGTCTGAGCTCCTTTCAACAAGACTCAGGACAGTGGAGGGCAGGTCAAGCATAGCACGCGTGCATAGACACTTGGACACCCTGTGAGCAAAGATGTCTTGACCTTCATTAGGGGGGGAGGGGCCTAACGTGGGCACACCCACCATTCCTTTGCCTTTCATCATAATGCTATGTGCTTCAAGCTAACCAGCCAACTTTTTAAAAGAATGCACACCACCCAGGAACACATTCTGGAGCTGGCAAAGCTCGCCTCTGTCTAACCTGAGTCACTTGGGCTCCATCGCACGGAGAAGGGAGGGAAGCTGGTAGCCACTCTCTTCGGCAAGCCAAGTCAACCTACAGTTACCACTCCAGCATTTCCCACCATCCAGCCGGTATTTCTTCAATGTTTACTACACTGGGGACATTTGCACAGGGGCCCCGTGCTCCTGAAAAACAGAAGGCTAGGCCTACCTAACCAGCTCAAGGGTGAGCCCAAACGGCCAGGCAGCAGTAAAATAGAGGCAGCCAAAGGTGTGGAGGGGAAGAGAGCATTCCCCACCAGGGAAGGCTGAGCACTGGGCCTGGCTTCAAATGCTTTACAAACAATGTATTAAATGCCCACCCGGTGGAGGCAGGCAATGGTGACACTCTTCACTGTAGATCATAAATCCCTCTCTTCACTTTCCACTACAGGAGGCAGTCAAGTCCACAGACAAATACAACAGACTGCCATGTCTGAGGAGGACCCAGGTGACTGCCAACCTGCCCTGGCAAGTCAGAATAGGTGCATGGTGCCAACATGAACGTGTGTCAAAAGGATGTAGAGGCTGGAAGACACCAGTGACAAGCGCACGAGGGTCCAGACTGAGAGGAGTGGAATCTCAAGACAACGCCCCCACCTCCCGCACAGGTATACTACCTACTCTAACCTAACACCTAGGGAAACTGAGGCCAATGGAAGAATAGTGAAGGAGAACCAGGGTCTGAACCCAGCCATTCCTTCCGTATAACCTAGAGGTTAAGAGAGTTTCTGGAATCAGAATCCCTAACTTGAATCCTGCCTCTGCCACTTACCAGCTGTGTGGCCTTGGTCAAAGGACCACCTCTCTGTGCCTCAGTTTCCTCATCTGTAAAACAGGAAGAATTACAGTATCTACCTCACGGGGCTGATATGAAAATTAAACTTACAAACAAATGTAAAGCGACTGGCACAAAGCCTGGAATACAGTAAGCCATACAACGGGCTGGTGTTGCTGTGAGGATTATCGAACGACCTGCCCAGGGCGCGGGGTGGGCTCGCTGCTCGGGCTCTCCCGGCGGCCGCGCGCTAGGGTCCCTGCGGAGTTCAGGACGCTCGCACCCTCCACGCGCCCTTGACGCTCGCGGCCGCTGGACCGCGAATCCGAACCCCCGACGGCCTGGGCAGCAGCGCGCAGGCGCAGGCCTTGCGGGGTTGCACGCGCCCCCCGCTCACGAATGAGGGGGGTGAGCCGGCCCGGGAAACGGGAAGGGTGACGGCCACACCCGGCTAGGGACTGGGAGGCAGCCCAAAGGCTCAGAGGGGGCCGCGCCTGCACCCGACAGTTCCCCCGGGGCTCCCAACCCCCAGCCCGAAGAGCGAGTGGGTTCCTCACACTCTGGAGCAGGCTCCTCCTCTGCGCCGCCATCTTGGAGGGACCCCCGCGGACGCGCCCGCCTCCCGGCGGAGCAGTCGAAAAGGGCGGCTAGAGCGGCCCGAAGCCAGTCAGGAGGACCGCGCTATCAGGGAGCATGCGCGCAGCGCCACCCCGCGGCCGTAGCGAAGCGAACTGCGCAGGCGCGCTTTTGAGTCCTTTCTCCAGTGGGGCATAAAGCGGGGAAAAAGCGCGCTTCCTTTTGCGGTTGCCGCTCATCCTTTATTTGCGAGCATTCTCCAGAATCCGTGTCAGGTGGGGCCCCTAAAAGTTTGGGGTACTTTATGAGCAGTTTGGGGCGGTTGCTATTCAGTCGCTTAGTCGTGTCCGACTCTGCCACCCCATGAACTGCAGCACGCCAGGCTTCCCGCCTGCCTCCCGGGAGTATGCTCAAACTCATGTCCATTGAATCGGTGATGCCCATCCAGCCAGCCCATCCTCTGCCCTCCCCTTCTCCTTTTGCCTTCCATCATTCGCACCATCAGGGTCTTTCCCAATGAGCGGGCTCTTCGCGTGGGGGTGGGGGCGGGCGAATTATTCATTCACTCAATAAATATTTGGATAACTGCCTGACCCTTCGGGGGTGAAGCAGCAAGCAAGACAGGCCCTTAAACAGGTAACATTTTAATTGGGGAGGGCAACATTAACATATGTAAGTCATTTGAATGGTGCTACTTGCTGGAAAGAGAGTTTATGGATGTGGCAGGCATGAGAGTGTGGCAGGTTAACTGACAAGGAAGAACTGGAGGGTACAGCGCGAGGAAAGGGAGTGGTGAGTTCAGGAAGCGTGGGTATCACAGAAGGCCAGAGCGGGAACAGAGAGGGAGGGGGAGTGAAGCGAAGCGGGTAAGAGGGCGGACTCTGACCCTGCTGGCCCAGGCAGGAGTTGGGCTATTCATCTGGAGGACAAAGGCAAGTTATTGACTTCTGAGCAAGTCATTGACACGACCCTGTTGGTAGAAAGATTCCTTTGACTACTGTGTGCAGAACTGGTGTTTAGAAGAGGATTGGAGTGGAGATGAAACGACAGATTAGGAGACTGTTTACTAGATCGAGGCAACAGTCCCTGGCATGGCCTGAGTCAGCTGATGGCCGTGGGGTGGACTTTATTTAGGAGATGAAACTGTCAAAGCTTGACCATGGATTGGCTGTGGATGATGAAGGGAAGAGATGTGTCAAAGATTCAGATTTCTGACAAGAACAGCTAGGCTTCTGGAGAGGGAGGATTTTCAGTTTGGACGTGTTGATGCTATTTCTGTTGTTTTCTGCTTTGTATTTGGCCGTGCGGGACAGCTTGTGGGATCTCAGTTCCCTGACTGGAGACTAACCTGGGACCTCCGCAATGAAAGCTTGGTGTTCTAACCACTGGACTGCCAGGGGATTCCCTGAACGTGTTGAGTTTGAGATGCTTTTGAGACATGCAAGAAAAGGAATCAGATCATTCCTTAGACAGAGAGGACTAGAGCTCAAAGCAGAGGGTTTGCGAGCAAAGACAACAGAGAGTGAGCAGCTGGGGAGGCAAGGGAAGCAGAGGTGCCCCAGAACCCAGGGTGAGGGGGGGCATGGGCAACAACATGGCATGCTCCTGAGAGATCCAGGTAGAAGATAACCAAAGAAAGCCCATTAGATTTAGCCGTCCCAGGCCCTTGACCCAGGCAATTCTGATGGAATGGTAGGACAGAAACCCAGATACAGTGAGTTGAGGAGTGGCAGGGAAATGGAGACACGAAGACCTTGAGAATAGGTGGTTCCTCCCAGTTGATGGATTCAGGAGAGGGAGGGAACGGAACATGGGTTTGAAGGAGGGTTTTTTCTTTTAGCTTGGGAGAAACTTGAGCCTGTTTAGAAGCTGAAAGAAAGGCTTAATAGAGAAGAGCTAACATTCAGAAGTGGGAAGAGGGAGGCAGTCTATGACTGGGATGGTGATTCACCATCTTGCCGTCCTACCAACACAGCTAGCTCCGCACTGCCCGAGATGGCTCCTTCAGTTCAGCCATTTCATCTGAGTTCAGCCAGCAGAAAGGAAAGAGAAAAGTAGGAAGATGGCATTTTCTTCCTCCTTTTTTTTTCTTTTTTTTCAAATTAACATTTACTTGTAAACAGTCTCACTGGCTTCCCAAGTGACGCTATTGGTAAAGAACCTGCCTCCCAGTGCAGGAGGCATAAGAGACAGGTTTGATCCCTGGGTCAGGAAAGATCCCCTAGAGGAGGGCATGGCAACCTACTCCAGTATCCTTGACTAGAGAATCCCCATGGACAGAGGAGCCTGGTGGGCTACAGTCCATAGGGTCGCACAGAGTCAGATACAACTGAAGCGACCTAGCATGCACGCACGCGTGCAATCTCACTGGCTTCCCAGGTGGCACTAGCAGTAAAGAATCCACCTGCCAATGCTGGAGATGCATGAGATGTTCGATCCCTGGGCTGGGAAGATCTCCTGGAGTAGGAAATGGCAACCCACTCCAGTGTCCTTGCCTGGAAAATTCCATGGACAAAGGAGCCTGGCACACAATCTCCCTTCTCTTTTAAGGAGACCCCAGAGGTGCCTCGTGACACTTCTCCTTACATCTCAATGGCTGTATCCTAGCCCCATGACCACATCTTGGTGAAAAGGAGGTAAAGAAATGAAGGCTTTGAATGGAGCTACAAAGTAACCAACTACAAGTTGCTGTTACAGAAAAAGATTGGGAAATGAATACCAAGAGGCTATGTGCAGTCTCTGCAATGAAGGTAGGAGAGGCTTGGTGGTTTGTCTATTGAGAAAAAGTCGAAAGAATTAAGACTTGGAGTCCAGCCCACTTCTTTCTAACTCTTGCCCCATATCCTGTCACCTGTGTGACCTTAAACAAGCCACCTGCCCTCTCGGAGCCTCAGTGTCCTCTGTAGAATGGGAGTGATAATCTACCTGGCTGAATGACTGCAAGGATTAAATGAGATGCCACGGAAGACCTGACCTATGGCAGGTGCTGATGTTAATTACATTCAGATTACAATTTAATGTTTTAAAAAGAGAATACACACACTTTGAGCACCTACTGGATGCCAGGAACTTGTTGGATGTTTTTTCATCATACATTGATTTACTTCTCACTCCAACCTGGTGAGATGGGTATTGTAATCATCCTAATTCATAAAGCAGAAAACTCCAATTCAGCAAGTCAGCCAACAGAAATGTCAGGATTTGAACTCCAGTCTTCTGACTCTTCGTCTTCTTCCCAGGTCCTAGCACAGAGCTTCTCAAAGGGTTTGGGGGACTTCCTGGTGGTCCAGTAGCTAAGACTCCCAATCCCAATGCAAGGGGTCCGAGTTCGATCACCAGTCAGGGAATCACTACAAATCACGCCCTCAGTCATTTTCTGATCCCACAAGATGCTACTAAAGAAACAGCATGCCTCAGTGATGAGCGAAGATCCCACCTGCTGCAACTGAGACCTTGTGCAGCCAAGTAAATAAATATTTTAAAACAAAATAAGCAATTTTTAAAAATTAAAAATAGTAAGAGTTTTGACATTTCCTGACAGCGATGAGAGGAGCATCTTGTTATTTATAGCAAGCACTTATTCACTGTACTGGAGTTTATAGATAATGAACGAAGTGGCTGGAAGCTTAGATAACTTCTGGATGGAGGCTGATTGCAGAGGGACCAACCGTGTGGTTAGAGGGCTGGAGCTTTAGGGCCCCCACCCTCCACCTGAGGGGAGAGGAGAGGGGCTGGAAAGGGAGTTAATCACCAGTGGCCAATGATTCGATCAATCATGCCTGGATAATGGGACGTCCATAAAAACCCTCAGTGAAGGGGTTTGGAGAGCTTCTGGGTTTTCAATACGTCCACTTGCTGGGAGCGTGGCACACCTCAAACTCCGTGGGGACAGAAGCTCTGCTGTCTGTGCACCTAACAGAACTTACCTATGTACCTCTTTGTGTAGCTGTTTGTGTCCTTTGTAATAAACCAGCAATAGGAAGGTGTTGCCCTGAGTTATGTGAGCTGTTACAGCAAATTATGGAATGGGAGGAGGGGGTCAAGGGATCTGATTTGTAGCCAAATTGGACAGAAATGTGGGAAACCTTAGAACCCTCTGCTTGCAACTGAAAAGGAGGGCAGTCTTGTGTCACTTGACCCTTAACCTGTGGCATGTGTGTGTGCTAAGTCGCTTCAGCTGTGTGTGACTCTGTGCGACCCTGTAAACTGTAGCCTGCCAGGCTCCTCTGACCATGGGATTCTCCAGGCAAGAATACTGGAGTGGGTAGCCATTCCCTTCTCCAGGGGATCTTCCCAACCCAGGGACTGAACCCTTGTCTCTTACATCTCCTGCATTGGCAGGAAGGTTCTTTACCACTAGCACACTTGGGAAACCCTCTTAACCTGTGGGGTCTGTACTAACTCCAAGTGGTTAGTGTTAGAATGAATTAAATTACAGGGCTCCCCATTGGTATCTGCAGAGGACTGGAGAATTGTTTGCTGGGGGAATCCACAAGCTTGCCCTCAGAAGTGTCCTGCTGTTATGGGTAAAATCATGTCAGTAGAAGATGCCAAGACCTTTCCTAGAAACCCTGTGAGGTAGGCAGACCCTCCAAGGCCCTTCCCAGCTCAGCCTCATCTTAACTGCTTCAAGTTTCTCAAACACATGTGTTTCCTGCCACCATCTTTGTCCCTGGTGTTCCCATGCATGCCTGCCCAGTGAACTTCTGCTCCATCTTCAAAGCCCCTTAGCAAATGAAAGCCCTTGGCGTTTTTCTTGATCCTCTAGGAGAGGAAGAATTTCCCTTTGCATTTCTAGGTTCTTTTTGGCTGGTCTAATAGAATTAAATTGGCAAAAGACAGATCAACAAGAGACAAACAATCAAATTTAATTTCATCCATACAGGAGCCCCAAACATAGGAAGCTCAAAGAAGTGGCCAAAGCAGGCAGCTTTTATATCTTGCAGACAAAGAAACAATTATTTGTGAAGTTTGGACAAAGCAAAAGGCTTTTTGCTTGGGGTAGCAAGTTAATGAAAGGGTAACAGAGTTTGTTTAGGCAGTCTTCTTGGCCTTGAGACCTTGCATTTCATGTTTCTGGAGATAAGGATTTCTCCTCTTGTCCCGGTACACAGAGAATAGCTTCACATGGGAGATTTATTTTCTACTTTCAAGGGGCCACGTGTTCTCTCATTGGCTGTTTCCCAAGAAACTTTAATTCAAAATAATCAATTTGCCAAAGTGGCATACTTGGGGGTAGCCTACCCTGAACCCCATCTGTTCCCGCACTACAAATCACGCCCTCAGTCGTTTTTTGATCATTTAAAACCATAGTTATTGTTTGAAATGACCTTTCCAAGGACAGGAACTATGGCAGTTCAGCCCTGGGTCTCCTCGCAGGCCCCCAGGAAGCTGCTTAATGACCATGTATGGCATCACATTGGTTAGAGTGAGATGGAGATGAATGGACACATTGGTAAATGCGGCAAGTGGGAGAGATAGTCCTAAGGTTCCCAAGTGACTTATGGGCAGCTGGAACTGCAACTTAGGGCTTCCAGACATGTACCCTCAAGCCTATTTCCATCCCTGCCCCCTAACCAATGCACTCTGATGGGTCCTCTTTCCAGAATTCCTCAAGTCGGGTTTTCTAGGGAGCGGGAAGACTGGGCTCAGCATGGCACTTGGGAGAACAAGTATGAAGTCATCACACCTCCTATTTACAGGACGCTGAGCTATGGTTTTCTCAGTAGTCATGTATGGATGTGAGAGTTGGACTATAACGAAAGCTGAGCACCGAAGAATTGATGCTTTTGAACTGTGGTGTTGGAGAGGACTCTTGCAAGTCCCTTGGACTGCAAGGAGATCCAACCAGTCCCTCCTAAAGAAAATCAGTCCTGAATATTCACTGGAAGGACTGATGCTGAAGCTGAAACTCCAATACTTTGCCACCTGATGCGAACAACTGACTCCTTGGAAAAGACCCTGATGCTGGGAAAGATTGAAGAGGGGAAGAGAAGGGGACAACAGAGGATTAGATGTTTGGATGGCATCACCGACTCAATGGACATGAGTTTGAGCAAGCTCCAGGAGTTGGTGATGGACAGGGAAGCCTGGCGTGCTGCAGTCCATGCGGTCGCAAAGAGTTGGACATGACTGAGTGACTGAACTGAATTGAACTGAGCTCCCAAGGAGTAGGGGTGGATCCAAGGAAGTCTGCTGGGGACAGGCCCCCTTCTTCTCTGGGGTCAGTGTGCCTGGGAACCAAGCTGAAAAGTGGATCCTGTTTTCCTCAGGACAACCCTCTGGGTCAGGGTTTGTCATCAATGCAAGTGCCAGAGGAATAGAGATCTCAAAGCCACTCACCCCGATAACCATTCAAACAGGCAGAGCAAGCTCCAGGCGCCCAGGTGGGCAGGCCACCTGGCTGGGGTGAGGACCCGATGCACTTGAAGCACACACATGGCCTGGAACATCAGGTGACTCCCTGCCACCACACCTCGGCCTTTCTCCCTGGCAGCAGAAGAACAAACAGCCGTGTGGCTTGTCGACCACCTTCTGGAAACTGAGACGGGCTGTCTCCGGGCTGTGCCCGGAGTTTGGATCCACCCTTTGTCATGAGGTCTGCAGCAAGGCTTTCAGTGGCTCCAGCCAGCTCCCCATGGAGCCAGCAGATGCCACCAGTCCTCACACACAGCCCGCAGCAAGTCTGGTTTGCAGGTAACAGCTTGGAAAGATGATGTTAAGAACAAGGAAGAACATTTGGAAGGGAGAAGAGCGTTTTCGCCCACACCTCGCCACCCTCATCCTCACCTTCCTTTTTCTTTCTCTGTTCTGACTGGGAACCCAAGCTTGCCAAAAAAGAGTGCGGAGGCCAGCTTGGACTGAGCTCTTTGTTTTTCTGGGCTTTTCTTGGTCACGAGCATCTTGCCAGGAGGCTGTTGTGGTCTTCATACTGATCCTCTGAAGAGATGCATCAGAGTCCTTTGACTAGTCACCCCTTCATTTTCAAATGTTAGCTAATAAGCATGTTTCCAGTTGGGAGCTGTTATAAACAGCTCTGCAGCAGTCATTCATGTGATTAAAAACTATTCATTCAATTTCTTAGAGAAGCATAGTGAAATACATGGGGGGTGGGTGTGATTTGCTTTACAATACTTTAGTAAAGGAGGAAAAAAGTACAAAACAGGGAGAGAGAGTGAACCAATGGGACAAGATCAGTGTGCTCCAGGGTGATGGGCGTGTGGGGTTTCATGGTGCTGTTCTCTCTTTTTTTTGGTAGATGTCTGAAATTTTTCATAATGAAAAACTAAAAATAGAAATGTAAACACAGTCCCTGCCCTCTGGGAGTTCACAGTCCTGCAAGGAAAACAAAGAGCCAGGCCCAGCAGAGCAGTGTGACAGGGCAGACATGGGGCTAGGGGACCCAGAAGAGAGCCACCTCTCTGACTTAGGAAATCAGGGAGGGCTGCCCAGAGGAAGCCTTAGCTGAGGCCTGAAGGATACACAGTGAAGTGAAAGTCACTCAGTCGTATTCGACTCTTTGCGACCCCATGGACTATAGAGTCCATGGAATTCTCCGGGCCAGAATACTGGAGTGGAGAGCATTTCCCTTTTCCAGGGAATCTTCCCAACCCAGGGATCAAACCCAGGTCTCCTGCATTGCAGGTGGATTCTTTACCACCTGAGCCACAAGGGAAGCCCGAGAATACTGGAGTGGGTAGCCTATCCCTTCTCCAGGGGATCTTCCTGACCCAGGAATTGAACCAGGGTCTCCTGCATTGCAGGCGGATTCTTTACCAACTGAGCTATCAGGGAAGCCCATGAAGGATACATAGGAGGTGGTCAAATGACAGCGAAGGGAAAGATGTTCCAGGCAGAGGTACCTGCAAGAGCGTAGACCTGGTAGAGAAAGAAAGGCGGTGGCTGAAGCCTAAAGCGATGGTCTGTCTGGCTTCAGTATTGGTGTGCTAAGTCGCTTCAGTCGTGTCGGACTCTTTGCAACCCCATGGACCCCTGCCAGGCTCCTCTGAATGTGGGATTCTCCAGGCAGGAATACTGGAGGGATTGCCATACCTTCCTTCAGGGGATCTTCCCAACTCAGGGATCGAACCCTTGTCTCTTATGTCTCTGGCACTGGCAGGCAGGTTCTTTACCACTAGCACCACCTGGGAAGCCCTTGGTGTTGGTGAGATTGAACCAAAGCTGCAGCAGAGGCAGGGCTGGACCAGTGATGCTTCGTGACCGTGGCAGTCTGGGGGGTCCCCAGGTGCCTGGCAGCTGGGAAAGATGTGATCAGATCTGGATTTGAGGATGATCTTTCTGATCACTGGGACTCCTGGGTGCAGGGTGGATTGTGAGTGGTGGAGAGTGCCCTGGGCATCCTCACCTTTGTAGCTTTTTATTTCTCCTGAATTACTCCTTTAAGATCATTTCCAGAGTGCTCACCCCTCCCCCATGCCCTGCTCTCAATTTCTCCATGCACTACTTCTGTCCTCACTTGGGTTTACCTCTTCAGAGATGCTGAGACCAATACCAGGGACGAGGGACTTCCCTGGTGCTTCAGTGGCTAAGACTCTGAGCTCCCAATGGAGGGGACCTGGGTTTGATCCCTGGTCAGGAAACTAGATCCCATATCCTGCAACTAAAGATCCCACGTGCTGCAACTAAGACCTGGTATAGCCAAATAACTAAATAAATAAAGTTTAAAAAAAAATAAGAGAGAAAGAAAGAAAGGACTAGGTTTTACTCACCTCTGCAACCCCAGTGTTTTGCACACAGCAGATACCAAATGAATGCTTTGTGAATGAATAAACTTTTATTGAGCACAGAACAAGTGCCAAGCGCTTCTCTCAATTCTTTACACATATGATTTCTTATGCAGGGCTGTCATAACTACCCCTGTGGAATGTGTTACTATTACTCTTGGGTAGGATATGCCATCAGACTATGATGCAGGTCTGAAAGTCTGAGCCTGGGGGATGGCCAGTGCGGGGGGTGGGGTAGGAAGGATCTCAGATGGCTGGTAGTGCAGTTGGAGGACAGTGTCAGCCAGGCCACCTGGGAAGTCCTGGCTAAAGGCACCCTGTGTCTCGTGGGGACTAGCCCACGTTAACTCCCCTCTGCTCAGTCACTGGCTGGAAGCAGCATGTTCCTGCAACCTCAGCAGCAACATGAGGGTGGATCTGGAAAGGCAGCAGCTGGAGACAGCTGTCAGTGATACACACAATCCCCATTTTACAGTCATGAAAACTGAGGCCCAGAGAAGTTAGGTCACTTGCCCAAGGTCACACAGCCAGGAAGCAGTGGAGCTCCTTTGCTTCAGGGGCTGTCTTTGTGACCCCCTACTCTGTGACAGTGTTATTAAGGGTTGAATCATATCCTCTCAAATTCATATTTGAAGTCCTAAGCCCCAGAACCTCATCACAGATGTAATATGCTGGATGGGGTGGAAGTGGGGAGGAATAAAGAGGATGGAGAGGTGGAAATCCAAAAGGTTTCCTAGAGGAGGTGCCCAGCCTTAGGCAACTCAGCTGACTTCTCTAAGCATCTTGAAAGTGAAAGTGTTAGTCACTCAGTCCACGTCTCTTTGCAACCCCACAGACTGTAGCCCACCAGGCTCCTCTGTCCATGGGATTCTCCAGGCAAGAACACTGGAGTAGGTTGCCATTCCCTTCTCCAGGGGATCTTCCTGACCAACAGATCAAACCTGCGTCCCTGCATTGCAGGCAGACTCTTTACCATCTGGACCACTAAGGAAGCCCTCTGAGCATCTTATCAATTGTTTATTTTCTTTTATGAGTAATTCTTAGGCAAAGCTCTAGTCATCAGAAGTGGATCAGTGGTTATCAGGGGTATAGGAAAGCAATTGGATAGCACTGTATGTATTATTTTATAAACTTTTTTCCACTGAATGTAATTTTAATGTTTTATTTTGTTATCCTTCTATAAGAAAGTTCTTACCTCCCTTATGGTATTCCACTGTAAAAGTAAAACCAAGATTACTTAACCAGTTTTCTTTGCGTGATGTCTTGGTTGTTTCCTGTTCAGGATTCAACTCAGGGTTGCATTGCAAATCCCTGTAGACCAAGATTTCTTAACTTTCTCTGAGCCTCTGACCACTAGGAGGAGCCTCCGCCACCACCACCGCCCAATAGTTTTTCAAAATGCACAAAATAATATACCAAAGTTTATAAAGGAGATCCATTATACTGAAATGCATTTATCAAAATATATATTTAAATTGGGTACAGTGGTCCAAAGAAGGTATGAGACCGTGGAGCAGAGACGCCCCAGCAGACCCTGAAACACACAGTGAGAGACAGAACAGGCCCAGCCGTGCAGCTTGAAGCACCCAGCCTCACCCAGCCACAATCAGCTGAGACCCACAACACCCACAGATGTGTGATTTTGTTTTAGAATAGTGCGTTAACACAGCAAAGGCTAACTGATACAGTGAGAGGAGAGTAGCCCTCCAACACAACCCATCACCTCAGCGCATGTCCCACTCCTTGCTACCCCATGGACTGTAGCATGCCAAGCTTCTCTGTCCATGGGATTCTCCAGGCAAGAATACTGGAGTGGGTTGCCACTTCCTCCTCCAGGGGATCTTCCCGACCCAAGGATTGAACCTGTGTCTTTTACATGTCCTGCACTGGCAGGCAGGCTCTTCACCACCAGCACCACCTGGGAATCCCCCAAGCCTGGAACAGAAGTGGTGATAAGTGTATGAAAAGATGCTCCACGTGTCTTCACTGTTGTTGTTTAGTCACTTAAGTTGTACCCAACTCTTTTGAGACCCCATGGGCTGTAGCCTGCCAGGCTCCTCTCTCCATTCTCTCCATGGAATTTCCCAGGCAAGAATACTGGAATGGGTTGCCATTTTCTTCTCCAGAGGATTGTCCCAGATTGGGGATTAAACCCACATCTCCTTGCTTGGTAGGTGGATTCTTTATTACTGAGCCAATGGGGAAGTCCCCCACATGTCTTTGGGGAACTGCAAATTAAACAACAATGAAATACCACTGCTGCTGCTGCTGCTGCTGCTAAGTCACTTCAGTCGTATCCGACTCGGTGCGACCCCATAGATGGCAGCCTACCAAGCTCCCCCATCCCTGGGATTCTCCAGGCAAGAACACTGGAGTGGGTTGCCATTTCCTTCTCCAATGCATACAAGTGAAAAGTGAAAATGAAGTTGCTCAGTCGTGTCCGACTCTTCGGGACCCCAGGGACTGCAGCCTACCAGGCTCCTCCGCCCATGGGATTTTCCAGGCAAGAGTACTGGAGTGGGGTGCCCTACACATCTATTATTATGTCTGAAATTCAAAACGTGGACACCTCCAAATGTTCACAAGGATGTAGAGCCACAGGAATTTTGCTTTATTGCTCGTGGGGGTGCAGAACGGCACAGACACTTTGGAAGACAGTTTGGTGGTTTCTTGCAGAGTTAAACATAGTTGTACTGTATGACCCAGCAATTATGCACCTTAGTGTTTATCTAAATGAGTTGAAAATTACACTCACACAAAAACCTGCACATGGATGTTTATAGAAGCTTTACTCATGATTGCCAAAACTGAAGCAACCAAGATGTCCTTCAGTAGACCAATAGATAAACAACTGTGGGACATCCAGCCAATGGAATATTATCAAAGATAAAAAGAAATGAGCTATTGGGAGTTCCCTGGCAGTCCGGAGGTTAGGACTCAGTGTTTCCACAGCCATGGCCCCAGGTTCAACCCCTGATTGGGGAACTAAGAACAGAGTATGCACATTTTTAAGGATTTTGCTCCAACTGGGAAGTTGTCTCCCAGTTTGCAGCTGCCATTTCCAGTCACCCAGCATAGAAAAGGGCCTGTTCTCCTGCCTCCGACATGAAGCCAAGGGTCCTGGAATTCTGGGGTTTGGGCCCTTGGGAAACACTGCTCTTTAACACAGCCCGTGAGACCAAGCTTCCGAATGTTCACTTTGCCCAGTGACTTGCAAGCCGTGCTTCCTGTTTCCTGCTCTGACCTGGCTGCCACTCATCACCTGAGCCATCTCCCTTCCTCTGGACCACTGCCCTTCTTCCCAGAAATGGGTCACCTCCTGCCATCTGCTAACATCTCCAGGCTTCAGCTCCCAGGATGGCTTCTCTAGGCTCAACACTCTCCCTGAATTGCCTAAAACACAGCTACCACCTACCTAATAAAAATCTGACTGCAGGTTTGGGGAGAACAAAAGGCAGATTTAAACCAGAGGTCACTGCTGCCAAAGTCCACGGTCTGGGATTCTCCATGGGGGCCACACGACTGTTTTCTTTTTAGCCCACCTCGGCCTCTGGATAGGGGTTCAATGCCCTCGACTGGACCCCTATTCCCCAGCATGCAGACCACCCCAGCCACCACCGCAGGGGAGAAGAATCCTGGCCTCCCATCTAAAGTGTGCTTCAGCTCCTGCTCTTGCACCTTCCTGCAGAGAGCAGTCCAAAATCGAGTTTGGGGTTGGGGCCGGGGGCGTCCTTTAACTACCTAACACAGTTTATATAATGGATTAGAATATTTAACACCTTAGTCTAAAGCAGCTAGCTTGGAACGTCCCCAAGAGCATCAGGGGGCTATTACTTCGCAGCTGCCTGACTAAGAGGGCTGGAGGAAAGGGTCTTTCCAAACCAATTCAGAACAAAGGGAGGAGCTTCTCTGTAACAGATCCCCTCTCCTGCCCTAGAATGCAAAAGCTGTTTATAACCTACACAATGACAGTTTCTATCATCAGCAGTTTTATACAGTGCATTCTCCTCCCACGGTACCTCATGACACTTTCATTATTATTTAATTTCTTTGGCTATGCCAGGTCTTAGTTGCATGTGGGATCTATTTCCCTGACCAGGGATCAAACCTGAGCCCCTTGCATTGGAAGTGTGAAAACTTAGCCACTGGACCACCAGGAAAGTCCCAGATAATTTGGTAAATGTTAAACAGTACCTCAATTTGACTTAAGTCATATTTCTGTGATTACTAGAAAAATTGAACTTTGGTCCATCTATATTTCTCACTGTGTGAATCGTCTGTTTAGATTATGAACCTGCACTTCTGTCTGGTGCTGTGCTGTGCTCACTCGCTTCAGTCGTGTCCGACTCTGCGACCCTGTGGACTGTAGCCCACCAGGCTCCTCTGTCCACGGAATTCTCCAGGCAAGAATAGTGGAACGGGTTGCCATGCCCTCCTCCAGGGGATCTTCCTGACCCAGGGATCAAACCTGCGTCTCCTGAATTGCAGGAGGATTCTTGACTGCTGAGCCACCAGGGAAGCCCTTTCTATCTGGTAGCATGTAGGAAATATTTTCCCCGGTTTTTCGTTTTCACTTTATTTGTTGACATATGAAGCATTTGCATTTTTACATAGTCGGGTCTCTCAGTACTTTCCTTTCTGGTTACTGTCTTCTGTGTTAGGCTGACAAAGACCCCCCCTACCCCAAATTCACATAAACAGTCACTTACATGATCGTGTGGTAAAGCACCGGCCTGCAGTGTGGGAGACCCTGGTTGGATCCCTGGGTCAGGAAAATCCCCTGGAGAAGGGAACGGCTACCCACTCCAGTATTCTTGCCTGGAGCATCCCATAGATGGAGAAGCCTGGTGGGCTACAGTCCCTGGGGTCGCAGAGTCAGGCACAACTGAGCAACTAACGTATTCCACTTGGGGTTTTAATGCCGTGTAAGGGATCCAACCTGATTGTTTCCATCAGTTCAGTTCAGTTGCTCAGTCGTGTCCGACTCTTTGCGACCCCATGAATCGCAGCACCCCAGGCCTCCCTGTCCATCACCAACTCCCGGACTTCACTCAGACTCACGTCCATCGAGTTGGTGTTGCCATCCAGCCATCTCATCCTCAGTCGTCCCCTTCTCCTCCTGTCCCCAATCCCTCCCAGCATCAGAGTCTTTTCCAATGAGTCAACTCTTCGCATAAGGTGGCCAAAGTACTGGAGCTTCAGCTTTAGCATCATTCCTTCCAAAGAAATCCCAGGGCTGGTCTCCTTCAGAATGGACTGGTTGGATCTCCTTGCAGTCCAAGGGACTCTCAAGAGTCTTCTCCAACACCACAGTTCAAAAGCATCAATTCTTCGGCGCTCGGCCTTCTTCACAGTCCAACTCTCACATCCATACATGACTACTGGAAAAACCATAACCTTGACTAGACGGACCTTAGTCGGCAAAGTAATGTCTCTGCTTTTGAATATGCCAATTTCATATTAAAGTCTTTCATTGAACAGTCTCTTGAACTGCTTTGAAATGCTACCTTTATTAGTTTTGTAACTCTTATACACCAGTTCTTTTGTTTTTAAAATCCTTACCTCTCCAGGGCCTTTAGCAGGAAAACATAGAATCTGCTCCAAACGTGTTGGTTCTTGTCCCTTCTCCTTCCCTTTTCCAGTCCCACTTGCCCCCTCCTCATGCCATACGCATCTACCATTTGACCTTGGGATTCTGGGAACAGTTCCAGATTCACAGAAGGTGCTAAGGCCTTTGCCATTTGGGCCACCAAACTGCTTTTCTGGCCTGTTAGTCATCTCAGCCAAGGTGACCTTGCTGTGAGTACTGGATGGGTGAGTCCCGGGAAGAAGATGGTAATTACAGAGTGCTGGGGAGGTGGGAGCGGGTGATCAGGGAAGACTTCATGGGGGAGGTGACCTTGGAGCTGAGTCTAGGAGCACAGAGGAATTAGACAGCAAAGGGAGAAAGAGCGTTCTGGACCAAGGGGACAGCACGAACAAGGGGTGGGTTGGGGGGGTGTTGGGAAATGGCTGAAGTCATGGCAGGAGGCTGGAGACGGGTCTTGACTGCAGTATGCAAGGTTTTCAATCTTCACTGCAGCGTGTGGGGTCTTCGCTGCAGTTTGGGATCTTCGCTTGCAGCATGCGTACTCTTGGTTGTGGCATGCAGGATCTTTGATCTTCCTTGTAGTGTGTGGGATCTAGTTCCCTGACCAAGGATTGAATCCAGGCCCCCTGCATTGGGAGCACAGAGTCTTAGCCACTGGACCACCAGGGAGTTTCTACAGTGGATGTTTAAAGCCACAAGACCAGGTGGGTTCACCCAGGAAGCGAGTGTGGATGGAGAAGAAGGCCAAGGATGGGCCTGGGCGTCTGCCATGTTGATGGCTAGGGCTCAGCTGATGCCAGTGGCCCAACTGATGGGACTTTTAAACAGCTTGCGGATTTGGAAAAAGTTTGAGGAAAAGTCTTTTGGTTTTGTTGAAGTTTTTCCAGCATTTGAAGTAGCATTTTCTAGGACATGTAATTGGGACAGGCTTGGGAAGACAGCAGAGATGGGTGAACCCAGAGGAGGGTGGATGGCTTACCAAAGCTGAAGCCTTTGCTGATCCAGAAACATTCAGAGCCGGGGGAATTGCTGCATAAAAGCCTTTAAGGATCTGTGAATTACTGGAAATATACACAAATATTTCAACAAAAGGCAGCAAAATGTCTAAGAGCATGGGTTTTGCAGGTGGGGCCCTATAGTGCTTCAGGCTCTGCCTCAGTGTGACCCTGGCGGAGCCCAGCTCCTCCTGGGCAGAATGGACTATGCCTCTATCCACAGGTGTAAAGGAAGTGAAATAGATACTACGAAGCGCCTACCATAGAGCTGGCCCTAAAGGGAAAAAGAATTTTCTTCTATTCTTCTACTCCCACTTCTGACACCAAAGGTATGTGGGTTTCCCACACCGACCAATTCTCTGACACCAGCTGAGTGTCCTAACCAAATCTTGTTTTTTTGTTTTTTAATAATTTTATTTATTTATTTTTGGCTCTGCTGGGTCGTTGTTGCTGCGCAGGCGTTCTCTCCAGTTGCAGCGAGTGGGAGCCGTTCTTCGTTGCAGGGCACAGGCTTCTCGTCGGGTGGCTTCTCTTGTTGCTGAGTACGGGCTCTAGGGTGCTTGGGCTTCGGTAGTTGTGGCACATGGGCTCAACCGTTGTGCTTCCCGGGCTCTAGAGCACAGGCTTAGCTACTCCAAGGTATGTGGGATCTTCCTGGACCGGGGATCGAACTCGTGTCTCCTGCAGTGGCAAGTGGATTCTTTGCCACTGAGCCAACAGGGAAGTCCCCTATTCAGTTATAACACTATGTGCCTGGAGTTAGGGTCCCATCTCTCAAGTTAGATCAGTTTCAGGGGCTGCCCTAACTTCAGAAACTACTCCTGAGCTACTGGATATAAATCAGTGGTTCCCATGGTCTCCTCCTCGGGTTCAATACTCTGCTAGAATGGCTCACAGAACCCCAGATAGGGCTTTACTTAATACTGCCTATTTGTCATAAAAGGATGCCTTTCAGGAGCAGCCAGATGGAAGAGACACAGGAGGCAAGGCATGTGGAAGGGGTGGGCAGGACTTCCACACTCTCTCTGGGTCTGCCATCTACCCAGCACTGACCTAGAAGCTCTCGGAAGCCCTTTAGGTTAAGATTTTTATGGATGTCAATACACAGGCATGATTGATTGAATCATCGGCCGTGGGTGATTGAACTCAATCTGTAGCCCCTCCTCTCTCTCCAGAAGTCAGCGGGTAGGGCTAAAATTTCCAGCCCTTTAATCACAGAGTTGATACCCCTGGAAACAATCCCCCATCCTTAGGGGCTTTCCAAGTCACCTCATGAACATCTGCCCAGGTGTGGTTAAAAGGGGCTTATTATGAACATAAAAGACAATTCTGTTACCCAGATCATTCAGAAATTCCAAGGATTTTAGGAGCTCTGTGCTGGCCAGGAACTTGGATTGGATGAAGACTAAGTATATGTTTCTTATTATAGCACAATATTACAGGCCCAGTCAAGTGTAGCTGTCTACCTGACAAGGAGACTAAAAGGAGGAGAAAAAAAAAAAGATTCAGAATTGGACTTCCCTGGTGGTGCCGTGGATAAGAATCCACCTGCCAACTCAAGGGTCACAGGTTCGATCCCTATCTCGGAAGACTCCACATGCCGTGGAGCAACTACGCCTGAGCACCACAGCCATTGAGCCTGTGCTCCAGAGCCCGGGAGCTGCAGCTGCTGAAGCCCAAGGGCCCTAGAGTCTGTGCTCTGCGACAAGAGAAACCACCCCAATGGGAAGCCTCCACACCGCAACAAAGGCTAACCCTTGCCACAATCAGAGAAAGCCTGTGCGCAGCACCAAAGAGCCAGCACAGCCAAAAATAAATGAATAAATAAAATGATTTTAAAAACAAGATTCAGAATCGAACAAAGAGGGCGCTGAACTCATGGGCACGTGACCAGTGCAGTCACACAGGGGCCTGCTCTCAGAGGGGATCCAGTTTTCGGTTTAGCACGTGGCGTACTGAAATTCTTAACAAGTTTCTCCTTGAGCTTGTTTTGTAAGAGAAATCCAACGGGACGACAAAGCATGTGTGTGAGCAGAGAAGATACAGCAGGTGGCAGCAAGCAGGCTCTGGCCAACAAGAACGGCAGGCAGTGGGCAGTCTGGGTGAGGAGCAGTTGGCCTGGCCACCGGGCGTGCACCCACATGGCTGGGCAATCTGAGACACTGTGGGGCTGCAAGGGGCCAGGATCTGTGCCCAGACGGGCAGCAGTAGAAGATGGCTGCGGTCCACCGAGGCTGTGATAAGAGGGGACCCCACATGGAAGTGGATCCTGTAGCATCTACAGAAATATAAACGCTGCAACCCAAGTCTGTGAAAGAGCTGCCAGGACTCTTGCAGTAAACTGTCAGTAAATTATTACAAAACCAAAGCACACACGTGGATGTTGCTGTAAAGCTCGTCAGGGAGTCATGAGAATTCTTCAGAGCTTGAACCTCTCGTTTTGAAAACTGCTGCAGCACTGCAAAGCAAGTATTCACAGGCTTAGAAATAGAAATTAAATTTAGAGACTATCTTCTATAGAAAGGAATTCCATTTTCATGTGAAGTTGCATTATTAGTGAGGAAAGCATTTTTAAAATTAATTTGTCCTTGTAACTGAAGGTAGAGCAAGCAAATGTATAAAGAGGTTATTAAAACTATATACAAATCATGAAGTCACTCTCAGTTTCTCATACAACTTCCACAAGTTACAGAAAATGTTGGGGAAAACATTAAAATGTCACTGTATAAGTTTACATTTAAAATTAAAAGTCAGACTTACATGAAATTGATTTACATGGAGTTAAATCTTTTCAGAAAATGGTTCCACCAGAATCATTATGTATAGATGTGCTTCAACTTATATTTTGAAAGTTTATTAGAAATTTCTCCTAATGTGATAGCCTATGAAATATTCTTAACAACTCCAGCAACAGTTGCAGCAGCAGAAAGATCCTTCTCAAAATTAAAAATTATAAAAAATTGTGATCTTGAATTAGCCAGGAATGATTGTCATAGCTTTCCATTATTTCAATTGAAATGATACTGGCAAAAGTATGTGTTTTGGTAAGTGAATTTGCAAAAAAGTGAGTCAAAGAAGTTTAATAATCAGATATCATATTAACAAGGTGTTATTGTATTATATAAATTTATGACAAGGAAAATTTGTTTTGCAATCTTAGGTTTATAGTGTTACTCATGTATCGCTATTACCCCTTATGTATAAGTAATAAAATATTTTGAAAGGAAAAATCTTTATATTCTAGTACCTTTAACTGCACTGGTTTTTTTATTGCTTTTTTTGGCTGTGCTGGGTCTTAGTTGCAGCATGTGGGATCTAGTTCCCTGACTGGGAATTGAACCTGGATCCCCTGCATTGGAGTGCATAGTCTTAGCCACTGGACCACCAGGGAAGTCCCTTTTATTGCTTTTCAAAGAGGCTGTGCATTTAATTTTGAACTGCGCTTTGAAAATTATATAGCAGCCCTGATTCTCAAAACTAGTTAATATTTTTTTAAAGCATTTTCACATTTCTCCCAATTGTCCTGACTCTGTGACAAGGCTTTCAGGTTTTTACAGACTTCCCTCCAGCCCAGTGAATGGCCATCACATGATGACTTTTTGAAAGCCCACATCAGTGTGGAGGGGTGGTCATCTTGGAAGGCTGGCGGTCTCCCCTGGGATGTCCCGTTCAGCCCTTTTGCGGACCCATCTTCTGGACCCAAGACAGTCTTTTGAATCACTCCCCCACCCCCAGCCCAGATGGCCGATCTGAGTCCTTCGTTGTCGATCTTTGAAGTCTTTTGACAGGTAACATATGTGGTAAGTGCTTTGGTCACTGCAGGGTGGAGGGAACACCTGAATAAAGACTCAAGGACAGAGAGTGCCACTGGAGAACAACGTGGCTCTGCTGCCGTTCAGCTGCTCAGCTGTGTCCAACTCTTTGCGACCCCACGGACTGTAGCCCACCAGGCTTCCCTGTCCTTCACTATCTCCCAGAGTTTGCTCAAACTTATGTTCACTGAGTCAGTGATGCTATCCAACCCTCTCATCATTTATAAATCTTCTTGAAGACTGAGGGGAAAGGCTGTTACAGTGAGGCCCAGGGTCTAGCCAAACCCAAAGGGTTGGAGCCCAGTCCCACCATGTCCCAGGGGTCTGCTTCAGCTTACGGGTCGTCCGCTCAGAGGGGCTCAGGTCTAAACTGCATCTCTGACACTCGGCACTCACGCAGTCAAGACTTTTGCTTGCATGTTGGTTTAACATCTATCTCCCCTGCTGGAAGGCCACCTCTGGGAGGTCAGGGACTATCTGCCTGGTCCACTGCTGAACCCCTAAGGCCAGTATAGAGTCTGGCACTTTACAGGATCTGTTTAAGTATGAAAACAGCTCAGGGCAGCTACCTTTATAAACAGTGTCCTGCAAACATGTGTATACATAAGCGCATGGGAACGGTCTGGAAGGAATGAGGTCACGCTCCTAATCTTGGCTGCCTCTAGAAGGGACCAGGCTACGGAGTGGCGATGGGGGTGTGTGTGCGTGTACACAAGTCAAGTTGGGGGGTACTGGGTTCAACTGTAATGATTTTACATTTTAACTAAACAATAATGAACAATAAAGCATGTTCCGGGTCAGGGGAGACAGAGGCGATAGGGAAATGCCAAGCCACACTCAGGAAGAACAAAAAAAACACCACGACGCTCTGCATCCTCTGGTGGGTTTTGAGTCTTCACTTTATTACTATGTCACCAGAAGTCACCACCTTCACTTGGTTCACCACAAATGGACAGATGTCATAGAGGAGGGTGCCACGGGCCACTGGATTCACTCTTGAGAGACTTAACCAGGTGGTGGGGGAGTCCAGAGCGGGGGACCAGGATGGGGACCGCCATTCACTGCGCACACGCACACACACACAGATATATTTGTGGAGCCTTATATTATACATCTTATATATAGAAAATATATATATTTATACTATACACAGGCAGTAACGCTGCGGGCAAGGCGGGGGCACCCAGAAAAGGGCTGTGGGCACCTGGGGACAGGGAGTGTCACATTGAGAGGCAGCGCCAGGAGTTGGGTGGACACGTCCATCCTCCCACACTCTTGTTAGGAGGGATGCTCCCCCTTTGAGCTCCATAGAGAATCAAAGGGGTCTTGGACCAAGATTGGGGTCTCCCAAGGGGTAGTACGGGGGGAGGGGGTCTTGGTTACATGGGAGAAGCCTGGGACCCCCAACAGTCTTTGAAGATCAAGAATCACCTGGGAAGGTTGGAGTGGGGAGAAGATGCTGGGACCCTCTGAGCTAGCCCCAACAGTTACAACCCCAGGAATGGCAGGACCACCCAGGCAGATGACCTGTGACTGCACAATCAGAGGCTGGAGACCTGGATCCGGAACCTCTAGCTCTGTGCTTAACCGTGGACAAGTCACTGTTTTCCTGGCCCAGACTTCGCCCCCGTAAGGGTCCTCGAAGCTCTAAACTCATGTGGAACCCAGTTTTCCTTGGCCCTCTCTTGTACTTGATGGGAGGAGGGGGTCCAAACTCAGCGAGGTCAGACTGCAGGGGTGCCCTTCTCCAAGGAAAGGCTTAGAAGCAGGGGGGAGGCAGAGGGGGGCAGCAGGGAGGGAAAGGGGGTATCACTGACCTGTGAGCACTGGCTCCAGGCTTGAGGCCTCCAGGGGATTGTCCTCAGCCAACAGAAGCAGCAAGACTTCCCCACCAATCAGTCAGAAGGAGAGTCAGGAGCCCTGGGTCTCAATTAAGTCCTGCGCTCCACATCTCTGGTCCTCTCTTTCTCACCCACCAGGGCACAGCCTGACCATGGATGGGGTCCTGCCTGGGCAGCACCCTAGGACTAGTGGGGAATGCTGAGTGAAATGATTCAGCACCCCCATTCCTGGCAGGAGGTCTGGTAAACCTTCCCAATCTGGGGTGGCAGGGAGACTCTGTAATATATACCCAGTACCTTGCTCTCTCACCCAGCATCACCAGCAGCTGGTCAGTGCCCAGGGGAACAGACAGGCAGCACCCTGGGGTCTCTCCAGCAAGGGAGGGTTTTGGCAGGGAGGAGACGAAGCGGGGGGACTTCTCATAGCATCCTGTGTGGACACCAAACTTCTCTCTGCCAGAAACAGAGCACATCCACCCGCACCCTGACCTGCTTTGCAAACCTCTGTCTAGTGCAGGCTCCACTGCTCAGCCTGTCCTGACCTGGGCCACCCTGGGGGAGCCCCTTTCCCAGATGTGGAAAGTTGAAGTCCCCAACAAGCTGCTGTCACCCAGCTGCCTGGGGTCCTCTCCCGTCACGGCTGCCCCTTGGGAGGACTTGATCAGACCTGATCCATGCTCCACTGCCAACTCACTCACGTGCTGAGCCTCAGTTTCTCCTTCTGCTAAGTGGGGGCAATGATGCTGCTTCTCTGCCAAGGAAATTCCCGCTCCTTCCCTCACTGGCAAGCTAACACCTGCCCGTCTTCTGGGCCCCTCCGTGGGGACCTGCAGTCCATACAGCTGTACTCACACAGGACCCGGCCCCCGTAAGGGACCCAGGGTCCAGGCTCATCTCTGAGGACAGTCAGCTCCTCGAGGGCAGACACCCCACCCTTCATGTTCCTGCCACGAATGCCCCATCACTGCTCAGTTAACAGGCACGTGAGTGGCTATGACCTGCCTCGTAGGTTTCTCATGGGGGCTGGTGGCGGGAACTACCCAGCACGGTACCAACCCACAATCCCGCTGCCCCGTTCCCGAGGCACTGGCGGGTGGACCTCGTCCCCACAGTCTCCCCGCTTCAAGGCCTGCCCACCCCATAAGGATCAGTGGAGAGCCTGCATTATCCAGAGTCCCTCCTCACCCTCCCCGTGCCTCGGGGGACACCTGCCACCCTCTCCCCTGGCCTGCGGCCTCCCCCGGACTTCCATGCCTGAGGGGCTCTCGCCACCCATCTTGGGGACAGTCTGTCCCACAGCAGCAGCTTCCAGGCGGAGGCCGAGCTGGGACTAGAGCCCTGTCTTCCCACAGGGAGCCCAGTCACTTGGCAGGCCTTCTGGAAGGCCTTGGCTTGGCCGTCCCCGCCCCTCGGCCCCCAGATGACCCCGGATGAAGGAGAGATGACACAGTGTCCCAGATCAGTTCTGTTTCCTGGGAGGTCACAGGGGCAGGGAAGGGGGCACCTGCTGGGTGGCTGGGACAAAGTAGCTCAGGTAGCAAGCCCAGCTCTGCCACTCGCTCCCTGTGATCTTGGGCCGGGCACTCCCCCTCCAGGCCTCCTTGTCCATCCAGCCCCAGGCAGGGACTTAGCACGCCACTCCTAGAGTCAGGGACAGTGGTCAATCCGTCGGGAGGCCGTGAAGGCCTGCTGGAGCTCCTGGGAGGATGCACCCAGCTCGGAGCGGTACATGGGAGCCAGGCCGGCCCGCTCGGCTCTCTCACCTGGGAAGGCAGCCAGGGGAGAGGCCAGCGGGATGTGGGGAGAGGGGCCTGGAGGCAGGGCTGTCCCGCTGGGCAGAACAGTCGGGGCAGAGCAGGCCCCTGGCTTGCAGCAGAATCGGGGTGTCTCACGGGCTGAGGTCCCCAAGGCCTCCCAGAGGGACTGTAGCACTGAGCAGCGGAGCCCCGGGCTCGGGGATGGGAGATGGTGGGGACCCTGGGGGACAGACGGTGCTCTGTAGCCGGGCAGCCTGTGGTGGCCCCACCTCTATCACTGGCTGCCTGAGTGACCCTGACCTCGCTGGGCCTGTTTCCTCAAGCATGACATGGAGACGGCCCAACACTCCAAGCAGGGTGGGGGTGTCAGTCCTAGCAGATGACAGCCCCCACTGTCCTGCGGGTATGCACACCCCGCAGTCAAACCTTCCCAGCATCCTCCCGGGGGAAGATTCTCTCCATTCCTACCTCTGGGTAAGAGCAGGGCCTCCTCCACATCCCCTCTTCCTCATCTCCGGGGACCATCTGTCTTACACTTGTACCAAGCACAGGCCTGACATACAGTAGGTGCTCAATGAAGGCTTGCAGACATAAGGAACGAACGCAACCCCCAGGGCACCGCACACCTGCACACACGTGTGGACACCCCCAGCACCTCACTGCCCCGCCCACCCGAGCGGCCCTGGACCTCAGTGGAACCACCTGGAGGTGCCGGGCAGGGCAGCCAGGGAGGGAGCAGGGGGGCTGGGTGTGGAGGGAGGGGGCACGGGGCAGCTGGGGTGGCTCAGGGGCAGGTGGGGGGCAGGTGGTCCCTGTGGCTCAGTAGCCCTGCGACTGGTAGCCCTGGGGCTCGGGCTCAAAGGCGCTGGCCGGCTGCTGGTAGGTGCCGCCCATGCTGGTGGGCTCTGGCCCGGTGCTGGGCTCCACGTAGGGGGCGTAAGGCATGCTGGAGTCCTGGCTGGGGTCCATGTAGTCCTGGGAGAAGAGGGCCGAGTCGGCGCCAATCTGGTACCTCTGGAAGGCCAGCACAGCCTGGCCCGCCTGGGGACGGGAGTTGGCAGGGACAAGGACAGGTGGGAGGGGGTGGTTAGGGGAGAGACAGACAAGAGCACTGGGTTAGTAGAGGTTAGTCCACAGGACACAGACAGTAGAGGGTTAAATATCCTCAAAACACGCTTGAGGGGGGATGGAGGAAAGCTGTCCTCAGAAGCCAGCCCAGAACCACACTGTCCAGCCAATAAGAGTTTAGAGATCACTTGCCTGATGACCCCTAACGCCAAAGGTTACTGAGGGCAAAAAAAATTTCTAGAGTCTCCACTCTGGAGTGTTAAAATGGCCCAAGCCCCATAATATCCTTCTCCAACTGTGTTCTTAGGATGTTAGATGGGATGGAGAAAAAAATTTCTTGGTGGGACAGATAAATGTTGGTCTCTCCTAAAAGTTATTCTGTCCCTCTTGCAGCTAGGCATAGCCATATCACTAAGCTCTAGCCAATGGGTCGGCCCCAAGTTCCCTTCTCACCCTTTGACTTGATGCCTGGAAAGCAGATGTGAGAGCTGGCACTGTAGCTGCCATAATGGACCATGAGGTCCATGAGCCAAACTGTAAGGCTGGAAGAGGCCTCAGTCACTAAAGACTTCTGGAGTCACTTATGCCAGCCCTGGACTGTCTTCCCAGACTTAGACTTTTTTTTAGACCACTGTCATTTGTGATTTCTGTCATTTGCTGCTGAACCTAATTCTAACTGACATGCTTAATCAAATAAGTTTGGGAAACTGAGTTAAACAGAGGACCATAGGAGTCATCAGAGCTCTGATTATTTCATGTATGCTGGGATCCCCAAGCAAGCAACCACTTATCTGACCACTGAAGCCCTTTTTACATAGAACTCAGCTGGGAAGGACTTGTCTACAGCATATACACATAGGTGGGAAACCCTTTTTAAGTAAAAGCAATTACATTATTATTAAGGACAATGAAACTGATCGCACCAAGCTAGGGAATAAATTAAACCTGTCATTAAAAGACAGTGTTTACAGGTTTACACTGAAAGCCCTCTCCAGAGGTCTTCCCAACCAAGGTCATCTGCCTGTGATGGGAAAATGCTTATGTTCTACACACTTCTGTTTGGGGGCCAGGAAGATTGAGGCCTAGAAAAGGGGGCCTCACGGCAGAGCCAGTGCCAGAACCCAGATCTGAACATAGGGGTCCTGCCCCTTCCTAGGCCAGGGCCCTCCCCATCTCCTTCCTTTTGATCAGCCAGTTGATAAGGCACTAAGGCAACCAGGAACCTGAGAGGACCAACAGGTGAGAGGCAGGGGCAAAGTGCCAGGGGCCTGGAAAAGACAGACCAGACCTCAAGGAGGTGGGCTGAGGAAATCAAGAGCACAAAGGGAATGGATGAATGAGTTCCTGAGGGGAATTTCTGCAGACGGTCCTCCCGAGCTCCCTGGCTCTACTGTTGTTCTGCACGAAGGCAGAGGCCTGGAGCTGATGACCTTTGCAGACCCTTCCAGGGCGGGACTCTGGCTACAGGCAGCTAGCGCTATCTCTGCAGTCACTCCTTCACCCCAGCTGAGTTAAGGACTCTCTGAGCCATCCAGTTCAAAGAGCCACAGACAGGAGCCCTGGAGGGGGTGTGGGCCCCTGCTGGGCCTGGGTGCAGAGGTGAGGCTGGGAGTTCTGTTCAGAGCGCAGGGACCTAGTGGTCCACCTGGCACTGCTTCTTCAGAGCAGGCGCACTCTCTGCAGCATCTCCACTGCGCAGGGCTTTGCCCTGGGGGCCGGTCTGTGTTCCAGGGCAGCTGAGGGCCCCAAGGAGCAAACCTGTGCAGGATTGGAGGCCAAGGTCCTTTGGAAGATCAGGGATTCACCACACAGGAATCACTCTCAAAGGAGAAGTTATGAAGGTGTCCCTGACTCCTTGGAGAGAAGGAATGAATGAACAAAAGAACTGACATTTATTGAGCATCTCTGTGCCAAGCCCTGTGCCAACCTTCGTTTCATCTGCACAACAGCCCTGAGAGGTTGGTTCATTATCACTCCTCAATCCAGGGAGGCAGACTGAGGCACGGAGTGGTGCATGGCTCTGCCCAGGGTCCCACAGCACACGAGAGTCCCCTGCTGTGCTGGGCCAGGCCCCCTTTGGCAGCCAGCCTCCACCAGAACTGTAAAATTGGCCTTCGTATTGCAGCTGTGGGAGGGGCTCTCAGCCCTTATGGAGTCACCTCCAGCCTGTGGCAGTACATTTGAGAGAGATTTCGGTTTGTCTCTCTTCCCATCCCCAGCCTGTGGGCTCCTGGGGTCAGGAACCACCTGTGATTCATCACTAGGCACAGAACAGTTGCTCAATAAATGTTTACTGAATGAACAGACACATGAAGAATCAACAAAGGAGGTGATGAGGAAGTGGTGAGCCTTAACTGGCCCCTCTAGCCAGCCTTCCGCTACCCTGCACACCCTGGCATCTTGGCTGGTCCAGGCAGTGGGCTGCCCTTCAACCTTGCCACTGGGCATATACTTAGGGCTTCCTGCTTCTGGAAGCTGTGCAGGCCTACGGCTGTGCCGAGGCAGGAAACAGCGTGTTGTATTCCTCCTGGAAGGTAAGGTCCTTGAATCTCCGCACGGCCAAGGCTGCGGTCAGGCTCTGCCAGGAGAGAGCAGGGGTGAGGCCGGCGGGGAAGAAGAGGGGGCAGGCCGAGGCGCCATCAGGGAGGTTGGCTTCGGGTGGCAGGTCGGCACCTGTCAGTCAGCCATTCAGACTCCGCCCCTGGAAGTCCCAGTGACCACTCACTCACTCCTCTGCGAGCCCCGCCCCAGGAGAAAAGGGATGTCTGGGTGTCCACAAAAAGAAGAAGAAATCTGGCCAGGATGGGCCCAGGAGGGGAACAGGGAAGGCTGGCTGAAGCACGGTCTCAGAGGAGTGGCCGGCGCTGGTGCCCATATACAGCCCCAGGGGGCTTCTTGCAGAAGGCGGATGACAGCTCGAAGGCCTGGACGGGAGGGGGTTGTGGGAGGGGAAGGGAGAACCCTTGGGAAGGGAGAAGGGAGCCTACATGATCCTAGATATCTGCAGGAGGGAGACGGGAGAAGAAAAAACATGTTGAGAGGACAGGGAGCCAGTGGGAAGGAGGGGACAGCCACGCTGCCACGCTGACTGGCGCGCGAGACCACCAGATCCAAAATCCACCAAGGGGGTGACCTCTGGCCAGGGGCGCCTGGAGACATGCTTTTTTTGACCTACATATATATGTGGAGGTCAAATATATATGTATTTTTAACACATAAAGATCAGAATCCACATAGAAGTTCAGATTCCTGGCCTCTCTGGGAAAACCAGAAGCCCTGGCCTCTGTGGGTCCCCAGTCCTGCTCAGAACTGGGCCTAGGTAGAGGGTGCACTTTCAGGATGCTGTACACCTGCCGCCAGGTCCACTCACGTCTTCTCTCATTCTGCCTGCCAGATAGGCACCTGTGTTTATAACACAGCCCACTGCAAAGCCAATCTCCCCATTTTACAGACAGGAAGGCAGAGGCCCAGAAAATTAGGAGAAGCCCCAAGATTCAACCCAGGTCTCCTGACTCTCAGCCTCTGCTCTTTCTCAGCCTTGAACCTCAAAGCCTTATCTTCCCATCTAGGCCTCAGCCTTCTCATCTATAAAAGGGAACAGTAAATAACCACCACCCAATGACCAGAGTGGTTAGGAGGGCAAGCTGTTTCCACAGGAAGGGTGCCCTGCACCAGAGCCAGGGTCTGCTATCACCCTTGACCGTCCTGGCTGGCAAAGGGCAGCGGTCTCCCTCCTCAGGGAGCAGCCCCGCCATGTGCATTGAGGCGGGAAGCAGAACAGAGACCCTGGCTGTGCTCAAAGGCCACCCGCCCGAGAGCCCGGCTGGGGTGGGCAGGTGTGGGCTGGCTGGACGGTGTACTCACCCACGTGAAGATGGAGAAGAAGGAGAAGGCGATGGCGGCCCGGGCCGCGTCCGTCCCCTCGTTCAGCGGGTTGTCCTTAGGCTCGGAGACCTGCCACTGGTTGGCCAGGAAGCAGAAGCCCACGAACCAGAGGAAGGCCCAGAAGGCTGGGGTGGGCGCAGGGCCAGGCAGCCCACGTGGGCGGAGAGGGCAGGTGGGGAGGAGGAGACGGGAAAAAAAACCGAGGAACCGGGGAGGTTCAAGGGCACGTCTCCCACGCTCCCCACCCACAGAGGGAGAGGAGGTGCGGGGGTCAGAGAGCGGGGAGCGCAGGGAAGCACAGGTGAGAACAGAGAGGCCGGCCAGACCCGGAGCAGGAGACAGACCCCAGGGAAGGAGGCGGCCAGGCCCGGAGCAGAGTCATGGAGAGGCGGGCAGTGAGAGAGGGAGGGACGGGGAGAGGGAGAGACAGAGAAAAGTCAGTGAGCCTCAGCCTCGCTGCTCTAAGCTCAGCCAGCACAGGCTTCCCGGCTTAATCCCTGACTGACCCATGGTCCAGCCTGAGGCCTGCAGGCTCTTCTGTGAGGGGTGGCCACCTGAGCCCACCCCCAACCTGGCTGCAGCCTCCCAGAGAACTGGACAGGGGAGGACGAGGGGACACGTCTATCTGCAGTCCACAGAGCCCTGAGGTATGCTGAGGATTCCTTTGAGAGCCCAGGTCTGGGAGTTTTAGGGGTGGGAGCCTTGTGGGGACAAGTCCTTCTCTGGATGCCCACAGTCTACCTAGAGACTGTGGCAGAGCTGCTCTGGATGAAGAGCGTGTGTGCCCACGGGCTGGCACCTACAGCCCAGCCCCTCCCAGAGGCACTGCTGGGGAGCCCTTGGGCTCCGTGGAGCACAGTTTGAGAACCATTTGCGGCATATCTGTACCTTCAAATCAAAGGGGCCCCAGGCCTCACTGCCTGCAGACAGGCACATCCTGAGAGTCCTGGAAGCGGCTGGAGGGGCCCCAGACAGAGACCCAAGAGCCTCAGGCCAGGGACACCAAGCCCAAGCCTCCTCCAGCCTCTCAGACTCACTGGGACAGAGGCCAGGGCACCTCTGCCAAAGCCGCTTCTGAAGGGCAAGGGCAGCTCCCCAGCCCCAAGTCCTGACCCTCCCAGGGCACCTACTGTGTGCAGGGCCTTCAGCCATCGCTCGGCTTGGTTCTCACAGGGCTGCACCAGGGAGGCGGGCCAGAGGCGGCCAGTGAAAGCAGAAGAGTCCCCTCCGGACATTGTGTTCCTACTCTGCCATGAGCTGTGGGCTGTCTTGGGGTCTTGGGGCCCGCCCTGGTCCTACACGACCCTGCTGCCAGCCTTGTGACCCCAAGTCTGTCCCTTTGCAACTGCCTGCACCTCGGTTTCCCCATCTGGAAAATGGGCAGAAGGGTGGCAGCCACCTCCCAGGTGTGTGTGAGGCTGAGCAGGACCACAGTCAGGAGAGCCCCCGGCAGACTCTGTGCTGCTGGCGGGGAGAGGGGGGAACAGTACCCACTGGGGTGGGGCTCACCCGAGACACCGATGTCGGACAGGACGGCCTTCTTCCGGTCCTTGACGCTGCTTATCTGGGGGAAGTACACGTCCAGGGCCAGGTAGAGCAGGCAGGTGAGGAAGGCGAGCACGCCCACGGTCACGCCATAGCCGCAGGCATTGGGGTTGCGGTTGTAGATGCAGAACTCCTCGCTTTCTGAGGGGTTGTTGAGGTAGCCCTCATTCACGATGGAGCCGAACACCACGATGGAGAACACCTGTGGTGACAGGGGAGGGGTGGGGGTGGCCGTGAGACCCGGGCAGGCCCCTCCTAGGGGCTGCCTGCCCCTCTGTGAGCCCTCTTCATCCCAAACAGTCACAGGGCCAAGGTGCGGCACACAGGTCAGAGGGGGAGGCCCAGAGAGGGAGGGAAACTTGCTTGGGGTCACACAGCACAGGCGGGGTCAATCACTTCCTTCTCCAGCTGGAGGCACTGAGGATCGACCCCCCCAACCACAGATGTGGCCCCACTCCCCTTCCAGCCAGATGCTAAGAGGCCTTCCTGGGCCCTGACACCAAGGTTCCTCTAGGACTGGACCCAGCCTCCCAGAAGAAGCGGTCTCAGCCCTCCAGGTGGTGAACTGCCAAGCCTGCAAGCCCCTGGCTGATTCTGACATGAGCCAGCCCCATCATGGGTTCTGTGGAATGACAGGCTGTTCTGGGGTCTCAGGCCCTGTCCTTGGCCCCACCCTTCCCTGATGCCCAGGCGCCGACAAGCAGAAAGAATGACAAAGGAACAAATACACCAGTTACAACCTTGTCAATTACAGGGCAACCTACAGGACCCCAAGTGTTAACAGGCGTTACCTCCTGTAACACCCCCAACCACCTCCAAGACGGGTCTATTTCAGCTGAGCTGGCTGCCAGCAGGGGTGGTCCCTCCTGACCCTACCTCCTGGTATCTACATCCTTGTGCTATCTCCTTCCCCTCGACTGAGGGCTGAGCCTAGCAAGTTGCTTCTCAACAAAACAGACTATGGCAAGAAGTGACGGGATGTCACTTGTGTGAGGAGATGACAAAGACCCGGCCCCGGTCAAGCTCATCCTCTCCGGCCCCTCCTTGCTCGCTCTGAGGGAAGCGGCTGCCAGGTTTGGAGCTGCCTTACGAAGAAACATACGGACGTGGAACTGAGGGAAGTCTCCAGGCAAGAGCCAACAGGGAACTCGGCCCAAAGGAATGAGGCCTGCCAGCGCCATGTAAGTGAGCCTGACGGCAGAGCTACCCTCAGCCTTCAGATGAGACCGCAGCCCTGGCCAACACCTCGATGTGCGAGGCAGTGGCATCTCACTGAGCAGGCTCCTGGCCGCGGAAACTGAGAGAATACAGGCGCTTTTGCTGTTGCTGCTGTTTTCAATGGGTGCTTTACTTATTTGGCTGCGTCAAGGCTTAGCTGCAGCGTGCAGGGTCTTGGTTACCGCGTGCAGGCTTCTCTCTAGTTTTGGTGTGTGGGCTTAATTGCTGCCCTGCATGTGGGATCTCAGTTTCCTAACCAGGGATTGAACCAGCATCCTCTGCATTGGAAGGCGGAGTCTTAACCCCTGGACCACTAGGGAAGTCCCCAAACATTGCCTGTTTTAAGTCTTTACATTTGGGGGTGTGCTGTGGCACAGCAGCAGCTAACGAATATAATCAGTATCGCTGGCGTTTTGCAGATGAGACAGGGAAGGTGAAGGTGCCAGTTTATGTGCCCAGAGTCACACAGCTGGGACGTGGCAGAGCTGGCTTCAAACCCAGCGACCTGATTCTGAAGTCCATGCTTCTTCCTCCTGCCTCTCACCTTCCCTGAAACTCTGAGGATGAAGAGGCCCAACCACAGTCAATGGACAGACACACAGACAGGAAGACAGAGCCTCAGAAGTGGCCTGCAGTGAACTTGAGGTGCAGCTGCATAGGACTTTTTTAACTTTTTATTTCATATTGAAGTATAGCTGATTAAGCTTCGCTGACGTTTCACTGGGTAAAGAATCTGCCTGCAATGCAGGAGACAAAGGAGATGTAGGTTAGATCCCTGGGTTGGGAAGATGCTCTAGAGAAGAAAATGGGAACCCACTCCAGTATTCTTGCCTGGAGAATTCCAAGGACAGAGAAGTCTGGTGGGCTACAGTCCATAGGGTTGCAAAGAGTCAGGCACGACTGAGCAACTAAGCACACCGCTGATTAACAAAGTTGTGATGGTTCAGGTGGACAGCAAAGGGACTCAGCCACACACACACATACCCATTCTCCCCCAGACTCCCCTCCCATCCAGGCTGTCACATAACAGAGTTCCCTGTGCTACAAAGTACGTCTTTGTTGGTTATCCATTTTAATGCAGAGGATTTTAATTGCCCATTTCCCACTTCACTTTGCTTTCCAATTTTTCCACAATGAGGAACTATAATTTCAATGTGAACCAGATACATTTTTGTCCTTAGCTAACACCTTGGATGGGTAGAGACTCCATGGCAGGAGAAAAAATATGAGAAGCATCATTTTTATAATTGTATTTTTAAGATGTCTACACATGGATTTTATAACATACTAGATATATCAGTGTAGTAGTAGTATATATATAAAAGAAATCTACATTTTTTATTGAAGTATAATTATATATTATATAAGTTACAAGTATATAATATATACTTGTGATTCAGTTTTTAAAAGTTATACTCCACTTATAGTTATTATAAAATATTGGCTATAGTCTCCATGATGTACAATAAATCCTTGTAGCTTATTTTATACATAACAGTTTGTACCTCTTAATCCCCAATCCCTGTGCTGCCCCTCCCTGCTGGTAACCACAATTATTCTCTATATCTGTAAATCTGCTTCTTTTTTGTTGTATTTACTAGTTTGCTGCACTTTTTAGACTCCATATATAACTGATATACAGTATTTGTCTCTATCTGACTTATTTCCCTTAGCATAATACCCTCCAAGGCCATTCATGTTGCTGCAGCTGCAAATGGCAAATTTTCCTTCTTTTTTATGACTGAGTAGTATTCCATTTCAAGACAGATTTAGAAAAGGCAGAGGAACCAGAGATCAAATTGCCAACATCCGTTGGATCATCAAAAAAGCAAGAGAATTCCAGAAAAATACCTACTTCTGCTTTATTGACTACGCCAAAGCCTCTGACTGTGTGGGTCACAAGTGTGGAAAATTCTTAAAGAGATGGGAATACCAGACCATCTGATCTGCCTCCTAAGAAATCTATATGCAGGTCAAGAAGCAACAGTAAGAACTGGACATGGAACAACAGACTGGTTCCAAATTGGGAAAGGAGTACATCAAGGCTGTATATTGTCACCCTGCTTATTTAACTTATAGGCAGAGTACATCATGCAAAATGCCAGGCTGGATGAAGCACAAACTGGAATCAAGATTGCCAGGAGAAATATCAATAACCTCAGATACGCAGATGACACCACCCTATGGCAGAAAAGGAAGAGGAACTAAAGTGCCTCTTTATGAAAGTGAAAGAGGAGAGTGAAAAAGTTGGCTTAAAACTCAACATTCAGAAAACAAAGATCATGGTATCTGGTCCCATTACTTCATGGCAAATAGATGGGGAAGCAATGGAAACAGTGACAGACTTTATTTTTGGGGGGCTCCAAAATCACTGCAGATGGTGACCACAGCCATGAAATTAAAAGGCGCTTGCTCCTTGGAAGAAAAGCTATGACCAACCTGGACAGCATATTAAAAAGCAGAGACCTTTGCCAACAAAGGTCTGTTTAGTCAAAGCTATGGTTTTTCGAGTAGTCATGTACAGATGTGAGAGTTGGAAAAAGAAAGCTGAGTGCCGAAGAACTGATGCTTTTGAACTGTGGTGTTGGAGAAGACTCTTGAGAGTCCCTTGGATTTCCAGGAGATCCGACCAACCCATCCTAAAGGAAATCAGTCCTGAGCGTTCACTGGAAGGACTGATGCTGAACTCCAATACTTTGGCCACCTGATGCAAAGAACTGACTCCTTGGAAAAGACTCTGATACTGGGAAAGATTGAAGGCAGCCTGAGAAGGGGACAACAGAGGATGAGATGGTTGGATGGCATCACCAACTTGATGGACATGAGTTTGAGCAGGCTCCAGGAGTTGGTGATGGACAGGGAAGCCTGGTGTGCTGTAGTCCTTGGGGTCGCAAAGAGTCAGACACAACTGAGTGACTGAACTGAACTGGGTATGCCATTGCATATATGTACCACATCTTCTTTATCCATTTATCTGTTTTTTAAAAAAATATATATTTATTTTTATTTATTTGGCTGCATGGGGGTCTTAGTTGTGGCCCGTGGGGATCTTCATTGTGGCATGCAAACTCTTAGTGCAGCATGTGGGATCCAGTTCCATGACCAGGGATTGAACCCTGGTCCCCTGCATTGGCAGTACAGAATTAGCCACTGGACCACCAGGGACGTTCCTATCCATTCATCTGTTGATGGACACTTTAGGTTGCTTCCATTTCTCGGCAACTGTAAATGATGCTGCTATGAACACTGGGGTGCATGTATCTTTTCAAGTCAGTGTTTTTGGTTTTCTCAGATATATGCCCAGGAGTGGAACTGCTGGGTCATACGGAGCTTCTGTTTTTAGTTTTTTGAGACACCTCCATACTGTTTTCCACAGTAGCTGCACTGATTTACATTCCCATCAAAGGTGTCTGAGGATTCCCTTTTCTTTACATCCTCATCAACATTTGCTATTTGTGTTCTTTTTGATGATAACTATTCAGACTGATGTGAGGTGATACCTCATTGTGGTTTTGATTTGCATTTCCCTGGTGATTAGTGATGCTAAGCATCTTTTTATGTGCCTGTTGGCCATCTGCAGGTCCTCTTTGGGGAAATGTCTATTCAGATCTTCTGCCCATTTTTTAATCAGCGTTGTTGTTTTTTTTTACAGGCTTTTGTGTGTGTGTGTGTGTGTTGAGTTGTATGAGCTGTTTACCTATGCTGGGTATTAACCCCTTATCAGCCTTATCAATTGCAAATATTTTTTCCCATTCAGTGGGGCTGTCTTTTTGTTTTGTTTATAATTCCATGAACTGTATAGTCCATGGGGTCGCAAAGAGTCGGACACGACTGAGCGACTTTCACTTCATTGTGCAAAAGCTTTCAAGTTTAATTAGGTCTCATTTGTTTATTTTTGCTTTTACTTCCTTTGCTTTAGGAGATAAATCACCGAAGATAAATCCCCCCCAAATATTGCTAGGATTTATGTCAAAGAGTGTTCTGCTTATACTTTCCTCTTATGGGTTTTATATTTTCTGGTCTCCCATTTAGGTCTTTAATCTATTGTGAGTCTGTTTTTGTATACGGTGTGAAAGAATGCTCTGATTTCATTCGTTTATGTGTAGCTAGCTGTCCAGTTTCCCCAGCGTCACGTATTGAAGAGACTGCTTTTTCTCCACTGTATATGCTCGCCTCCTTCGTCATAGGCTAATTGACCATAAGTACGTGGCTTTCAGATTTACTCACACTTCATGGGAGGACTGACTCAAAATTTTTTTCCTAAAGGAGTGCATGATCTAAAGTTTGGAGATCACTGGTTCATGACACTGTGTGTTAAGGATTCTGACCCAAATATCCACTACCAGATGAGTGGAGAAGTAAGCTGTGGCACACCCATACAACGGAATGTTATTCAGCCACTAAAAGGGGCAGAGTTCTGATACAACTAGAGGAACCTTGAAACTGAGGGAGAAAGAAGGGAAAGAAGCCAGACATGAAAGGTCAGTATTGTGATTTCTTTTACGTATTATACCCTTAATAGGCAAAACATGGCAAACAGACCAGAGATCACCAGCGGCTGGGCAAGTGGAGAATGGGGAGTGACTACTTAATGGGCATGGGGGGTATTTATGCGGGTAATGAGTTTCGAAACTAGACAGGCGGCAGTTGTACAACACTGTGAACGCACTAAACGTCACTGGACTGTATACTGTGAAATGGCTCATTGTGGGTAATGTCCATTTTTTTCTGCAATTCAAAAAACAAAAAAGAAAGGATTGATAGGCTGTGTCCTGGTTCAGCCACAGGCACCGAAGTGGGCAGGGGCGGCCCGTGAGCCACACGTCTGCCAATCCTGACTTGGGAACGTACACGTCACCACAGCCCCAGGCCTGTGGAGGCCTCCGGGCTCACAGCTCTGCCCAGTCACAGGCTCCGGTCTTCACAATCACCCCATGGAACAGTGCGGGTGATCCCTACTGCCCCCAAATTACAGAGCAGGAAAACAGGCCCCGAAAGAGAAGGTGGCACCGCTGTCGGGAGTACAGGCTGAACCGGAGCCCAGTCCCCTCAATCTCAGCCCTCGGCGCTCTTCCACCTGACCGCGCTGGCTGGGCCTCAGGAGGCAGACCCCTAGAGGAGGGGCGACCCTTTATTTCCAGAGACCCAGGGGATCAGCCAGAAAGCAGGCTGTGGGACCAGAGTGGCAGGTCTGGCGTTCGGGGTCACAGGAGGGGAGAAGCGGGAAGTCCTGACTTCAAAGCGGTTGTCAGACGGATCCCTGGGCTACTGACACAGCCCAGAGGAGCAAGGCAGACGCCAACGAGAGATGAAGGCGGGCTCTGACAGCCGCTGCCTGGGCCGTGCGCTGCACAGCTCCAGGGTCCACCACTCACACAGCCCCTTGGACTGTGACCGAGATCAGTCTAAGACTCCTACCAGAAAACCGCCAGGTCGGGAATCTGAGATTCAGGTTCAGTCACTAGACACCACCGATCCAGCAAAATGGAAAGACAGTGAAAGTCGCTCAGTCGTGTCTGACTCTCTGCAACCCCACGGACTATACAGTCCATGGAATTCTCCAGGCCAGAATACTGGAGTGGGTTCTTCTCCAGGGGATCTTCCCAACCCAAGGATCGAACCCAGGTCTCCTATATTGCAGGCGGATTCCTTACCAGCTGGGCCACAGGAGAAGCTTGAGAAGACTGGGGTGGGTAGCCTATCCCTTCTCCAGCGGATCTTTCCGACCAGGAATCAAACCGGGGTCTTAAAAGCCTCCTGATTAGAGAGAGACTTCAGACACGAGGAGTCACACAGACCAGATGGATTTAAACCCCAAGCCTGCTCCTCATGCTGTGTGGCCTCCAGCAAATGACATAACCTCTCTGAGCCTCAGCTTGGTCCTCTGTAAAAATTAACCTTTCCTCCAGGGCTGACGGGAGAACGACATCATTGAGTACCCGGAGCAGAGCGGCCGGAACTTTGTAGGGTTAACTGCCTTCTCCAGAGGCCCTGGACACTTCCTGACAGACGTGCTCCCTGGGGGCTGGAACAAGGGTGGGCCCCCACCCAAAGCAGCCTTCGAGGAGGTTGTGGGGGGAGGGGAGCAGATGGGCGGAAGTCTGGGCTTTGGCTACCGCAGAGGAGGAACCATTAAGACAAGCCCTCTTGGGGGAGAGGAGCAGGGCGTCCTCAGGGAGGCCAGAGGAAAGTGCTGGCGAGGACGTGTCCCCAAGAGGGGATGAAGCAAGATCAAAACAGCCTCCGAGGAGCCTGGAGGAGCCACAGGCAGAGGGGAAGGAGGGGGCCTCGGGCCAGCTCCCAGCCGCCTGTCCTTCAGAGCTCCCTGCCCTTCTCTCCACAGACACGGCCTCGGGAAGGCATTCATCACAGGTCACAGGCTTCTTGGTGCCTCACGTTGGGCTGAGAGGGGGCGTCCAGGGGTGACCACCTCCGTGGAGACACAGCTGTCGGGAGCTGACCAGCTCTGGAGGGACAGGAGCAAGGGGGCAAGAGCCTGGGTCACATTAGCCTTGGTGCTGAATCTGCCTGGCCCCTTGTCTAGCAGGTGACCTCAGGCCAGTCACTTAACCTCTCTGAGCCTCGGTTTCCAAGTCTGCCCAGTGGGGCAATAACAGTACCTAAACCACTGACGTTTTGTGAGCAATGAGGTCCTGCATGCAAGGATCAGCCTGTGACCTGGAGTGACCTGTGACCTGGAGCATCCAAAAGGTGCCAGACTGACCCTAAACAAGTGGAGTAGATAATGCAGGCCATGACTCACGGGAGGCAAGTGGAAGCAATCAGGGAGAGAGCCCTGAGCAGTGATTTCTGAGCTGAGTCAAGAAGGAGCCTAAAGCAGCATCAAGCGGGACAGGAGGAGACAGACTGGGTGAACGCAGGTCACCCAGTGAGCTTTGAGCCGACGCCTGTCTGCAGGGATGTAGGGCCATGAAGATATCTGGGAGAGACGCTCCATGGAGAAGTAGCCCAAAGTGCAAAGGCCCTGGGGCAGGAATGAGTCTGGTGGTTGAAGAGGCACACAGAGTATGGCTGAGGGGAATGAGCAAGGTGAGATCAGCCAGGGCTTCAAAGGGAAGGCAGAGTTCAGGAGAAGGTGAGTGACTTGATCTGACTTAGGTTTTAAAAAGCATCACCCCGGAGAGAAGGAGAAAAGACTGTGGGTCAAAGGCAAAAGCAGGGGGACCAGCGGGACCAGGTGAGGGATGAGGGGGCAGGGCTGGTATAGGTCAAGTGATGGGGTGAAGGGGCGGGAGGGGACTGTCCTGTGGAGGGAACGTCACCAGAACCTGCAGATAGAGGCCCGCTGCTGGGAGGGGAGCGGGGCATGGGGGGTCATGCCAGGTCCCCCAGCTGCAGGGCTGGGCCAGGACAGGGAGCCTCCCCAGGCCAGGCTGAGAGTCTGCTGGTCAAGAAACTGAGGCTTCAGAAAGGGAAGAAGTACGGCTAAGAACACACAAGCAGGCCCCTGCAGTCTGCCCACGCTCCCTACAGACATTCTGAGCCCAGGTGAACTCTGTTTAGCCGCAGTCTCCCCGCCTGACTCAGTGGGCTGCTCAGGATCTCAGTGGGCTGCTCAGGATCTCAGTGGGCTGCTCAGGATCTCAGTGGGGGCCAGGCCCATAGATGAATCCCAAGCAGTAGTATGTGCAGGGTCAGGATCCGGGAGGGTGGGAGGCAGCCCCCGCTGAAAGCAGGCCCCAGCCTCAGGTTTCTGTTCCACAGTCAGAGAGAGGAAGAACCGGGATTCCTTCAGGCCCACGATGGGACTGAAGCACACGCTCTTGACTCTGAGAGGTCCCTGTCCTTATTCTCATTCTACCCGCGTCTGGGGGGCCTGCCCAGGTCACATGGCTGGCTGGGGTGCATGCAGACTCAAACCCGGGTCTCTCTGAATCCAAGGCTGGTACCCTGTGTCGGGCGTCCTCTGGGGTAACCTGCTGAGGCCGGATCTACCAGGACGGCAAGGTGTACACAGGGCAGCCACCAGAGAACCGGAAATGAAACCCAAATGAAATTTGATGCTGGCCACAGCCACAGAGGCATGGGAGGGAGACGCTCACCCCAGAGAGCAGATCTGCTGCAGGGACTGGAGACAGGTCTGCGGAGGCAGAACCAGCAGCTGAGAAACAAGAGAAAATGAGGGTGGGGGCCTCGGGGGGCCCCTGGTTACTGGCAGGCACAGGAAAAACAACATCCTTCCCTTGCACTAAAGAAAATGTATTTTTTTAAAAAAAGCACCAAAGTAAACCGGGCCAAGACGCTGTTTTGTTTTTTTTTTTTCACCATCTTTATAATCCAATCCTGTGTCTAAAAAAAAAAGAAAACCCAGATTCCAGATGGCATTTAGAGCAGAGCTATGCCAAACTCAGAAAAATAAATCGGCAGGGACCTCAGCATCTCAGGCTCCTGGATTCAGACACACAGAGACAGAGACTCCAGAACTGCCAGACCCTGCCTGGCCTCACATCTCTTCCTCTCCCAGCCCACAATTCAGCCATCCCAGAGGGCCAGTGTGGGCAAAGCCACAGGCTGTCTGATCATTTTGCCCCAACAGTTCCCACCTCCCAGAACGCCCTTCCCCACCTTTTCCATCTTTCAAATAGGAATGAGCTCCTTCACACCCTTCAAGACCCTGCTGGGAGGTGGCAACTTGCAGCCGCCCTCTGGGACACCCTCTTTCCTAGTCACCCTCCCCAACCCTGACCCTGGACATACTCCTGCTTGGGAGTCATCTATGGGTCTGTCCCCCGCTGAGGCCCTGAGCCAACCCACAGCCTCCACAGGGGCCCTGCATCCACTGGGAGTGCTTGACGAAATCATCTTGCTTAATCCCCATCAAAACCTCTAAGGGGAAAAAAACAAACCGAAGAACACCCCCCTACACATTAGGAGAGGCACACCTCGGTGTGTAAAATAGACCAGGTCCTACAGGATAGCACAGGCAACTATATTCAATATCTTGTAATAACGTGATGGAAGAGAATCTGAAAAAATCCATAAACATATATGCAAAACCGGATCACTCCGGCGTACACCAGAAACTAACACAACATTGTAAATCAACCACACGTCAGTAAACAAACAGCAGCAAGAAAACGCCGCCCCAAAGCAGGTTTACTCAGTCCATGTCACAGAGAGGGAAGCTGAAGCTTCTCTAGACTGGCCTGCCCATGGCCAGCCCACCCGGAGCAGGTCAGTGTGGCGCCAGGTCTCCCAGGCTCAGCGCCCCTGCCAGCCCCATCCCAGGACGGCAGCCAACCCTTAACCTTCAGCTGCCTCCCCATGAGGAAGTGAATTCCAGACCCCAAACTCCAGGAGCAGGCGAGCCCCGGGAGTGACAGCTGCTATCCCGCGCCTGTCTCCACCCACAGTGCAGGAGGGGCCTGGCCCACTTTCCTCCACGTCTGCACACGGGGCTGGCAGCCTGGGCCTGGCCCACTGCCGGGCGTCAGGCTAACGTGGGCTCCAGGGAGAGTTGGTCCAGCTGGTGGGGTGGGGTGGGGGGTGGGGGNTGATAGACACGTCATGGCCCCCAGAACTTACATCACCACATGGTACCTCTCGGCCTTGACCTCCACCCCTGCCATTCCTTCTGCCTGGAACACCGCGCCCCCTGCCTGGCTGGCCCCATCGCTCCAGGCGTCCCGGGCCTGAGCGTCTCCTCGTCCCCTACTCTAGGTCTTGCGCTCGCCTCCGGACCTTAAGCAGTTTCTCCGCTGCATTTGCCTCTGCTAGACTGTGAGCCTCGCACAGACCGGGCACATTAAAGAGGAGGCGAGAGTCCTGAGGCTGCTGGAGCCACCGGGAGGACGTACCAACCCCTCCCTGGGCCAGGCGCGGCCGAGAGGGCCATTAATGCCGATCGGCCGTGGGGTCTGGCCGCTTGAAGGTCACGGACGATCTTGACAAGGTGGCGGGGTGGGGGTAAGGGCCTGAATGGGGCACACCTGTGAGAGAAGACCAGCGAGGAACACCGGGACAGCGGCCACAGCCAAACCTTCTGGAGAACCAGAGAACTGGGCGAGGGGGGAGGAAGAACACGCGCTTGTAAGCTGATGGGAGAGAGCCAGAGTGGAGGATGAGGCAAGAGTGGGGAAGGAGGGAAGGAGGAAGACAGGGAACTCGAGTCCTTGAGCAGGTGACAGGGGGGATCGGTGGACCCTGCGAGGCTGGCCTGGCCGCCGGAACAGGAGAGAGCCTGGGGGAGGGCGGGCTAGCGGAGGCCAAGGGTGGACGCCAGCAGGACGTTGCCAGGTGAGCACAGCAGCGACGCAGGAAGGCTAGAGCCCAGAGCAGGTGGGTGAGACCACCCGGGAGCCCAAGCTGGAGAGGGGCACAGAGAGGATGGGGTGAGGGCCAGGGCACCACGGGAGGGTCCCGGGTCAAGGACACAAGGGAGAGAGCTGGGAAGATGGGAGGGGAGGGGAGGGGCAGACACCTGAGTTCTCACCAAGAACGACAGCCAGAACCAGGGTATGCCCGGTGAGAGCGGCTGAGGCGGAGAGGAAGGAGGGCAGCCGGAGAGAAGGGTCACAGAAGCAGGGAGCTGCAGAGACCAGGAAGGCAGGCAGGACGGTGCTGGGGCGGGCGGGCAGGCGCGGCGCGGAGTCTCTGCATTTTCAAGGGACACGGGAAGTGACCGGGGGGCTGGGCCACAGTGAGGGCAGTGGCTGGTCCGGAGCTGGCCTGAGAGTCCAAGCTGGGGGAGAAAAGTTTGCAAGAAGCCTCAGGAGCCAGGAAGACTCTGCCCCATCTCCAGGCTCAGCGGAGGGAGGGCATGAAGCAGGGTAGTCCCCACCAAGAAGGCGGCCTGTGCTGGGGGAAGCAGGGCCGGGCAGGACCAGGTTACCCTGCAATTTTTTTTTTTTTTTTTTTTTTTTTAAATTTTTTTTTTATTTTAACTTTAGACCCTGCAATTTTAAGGAAGGAGTCAGGGGGTGTTCAGAGGAGGGCCGGAGATCTGGGGAACAGTCCATGTCCTCTTGACCCCTGGACCCTGAGCTGTTTGAGGAGCCCGGGAAGGTTGGGACTCCTGGACACTCACTTTCTAAACAGCCTGGGACTGTCCCAGCCAAAAGGCCACCCCTTCCCCACGGTGCCCCTCCCCTATGCATCTTCCCCAGCAGAGGGGCATGAGCACGATTCCCTCCTGGGTGGGAGGCCTTCCCCAGAAACACGGGGAGGGCATGGGCCACCCTGCCGGCTCCAGCTGACACTGTCCGGCTCACACAGTTCTGGCCCTAGGGGCCAGGCCCGCTCTGCAGACCCCCACAAAGCATTGGTGGGGGGCAGGGGGATGTTGACATCGCTTCTTCAAACACTTACTGGTCTCAAAGTTCCCCACCTGCAATGTGCTAGAAGTAAGAGGAGGGTTCTTGGAGGGTGGAAAGGCTGGGAACTCACCAGCCCAACCTGAGTCTCCTGTTCCCATCTGACAGATGGGGAAACGGAGGCCCCTTCTTGGCCTGTTACTCAAGTCACACCACCCGTCACAGTCGGAGTGGGCGCAGAACGTGGCCTCAGGCCTTGGGCCCCAGACATTCCTGACGCCCGGCCTGGCCTCCCCTCCTACCAGACAGCTGGTTCTTCCGGTGGAGGTGCCAACACGGCTCCCATGCCAGTTCTACCATCTGCCCTTTCCCTTCCCCACCCCCTCCTCCTGGCTTTTCCTTCTCTCCACTCTCCCTCCCCCAGGCTTCGTTCTTTCTCCCCAGGCTCAGGCCCGCCTAACAGCTCTGCACAAGTGGCTGTCTGGGACTCCCCATGTGGCTGGGAACTCCCCAAAGCAGGAAGCAGGGGCCACATCCTGAAAGTCAGGTGCAGGCTGCAATCTCACTTAAAGCTGGAGGGGGGTGGGGGGGTGGGGGCGGGGTAACGAAACCCACTGGACAGGGATGTCGTGCCCAGAGGAGCGGATTGGGCGGCAGGCCCTTTATATGTCCATTTTTACAAACCGAGTCAGGTATCCCCTGGAGCCCAGGTACCCCAATCCCATGCTACTGATGAGGCTGGGACTTTCCGTCCCCTTCTGGCAGCCCTGTGGTCGGAGCCAAACCCAAGACTCCTCAAGCTCCTGCACCGTCCCAGGACGCAAGATGCCCAAGACACACGCAGAAACCTACCAGCCCTCTCCTGACCCCCTCCTAGGCCTGAGAGTGATAGGACCAGCCAGTCACAGGTAAGCCACAGGCAAGGAAGATTTCAAGACCTTCAGTGATAAATGCCAAAGGAGCCCCAGACACAGCTCCCTGAGTAAGTGGCAGGGCCTTGCCTGGTGCTGGAAGAGGACAGGTTGGACCATTCCACACATTTCCTGCCGGGCCTCCCTCCCCCAGAACCCTCCCTAAGTCACACCTCCCACTGCAGGGAAGCTTCCAAAACTCACCTCTTTTCTCGGCTTGAACTCCCTCTCTGAGGCTTTCCATGGCTCTCAGATGAGGCTCAGCTTGTGAAACTGGCATCCAAGGCTTGCCCTGGGCTGCCCACCTGCCTGCCCCCATGCCTCTGGACCGACTTCTCACTCTCACTCACACACCCTGGGTCCCCAAGAGCTCAGCATCGTTTCTGAAGCCCACTCAGACCTGCTGTTCCTCCCAACTGGAATATACACTTCCCCCACCTTCTTTATCAGAATCAGCTCAGGAATCGTGCCCCTAGGCAGAGGTAGCCATTCTACACTGATCTCCTCCTTGACATATTCCAAGCCTTCTGGATGGTTCCTGTCGATTCAATTTTGTTTTCACTGGATGAGAGGATTGCTGGTGGGACATACAGGCAGGCATCCAGCCGGGATTTGGTGTTTGTGGAATGAACGAACGCCAGAGCTGGCCACGGGCTCTGTCACCACCCTGGACCTGTTTTACCCACTACCACTGCAGGCTCCAGAATTTCTAGGCAGGACAGGGAGGGCAAATGGCTGGGAATAGAGACAAGGGGGTCTCATTTTGAAGGCACTGCCTTTGCAAAGCAAACTCGGCTTTTTTTTGGCCATGTCCGTGGCATGTAGGATCTCTGTTCCCCAACCAGGAATCGAACCTGCACTCCCTGCAGTGGAAGCACCCGCCAAGTCTCACCCACTGGACCTCCAGGGATATCCTGCCAGTTCAGCTTTTATACTCAGTGTTTGCTTGCAGTGATTGAGGGAATCTGATAAAAATGAGGGTGTAAAACTGCTCCCTCAAGCCACTCCTTGACGCCACCGCAACTCAGACAAGGAAGCCACGGGCGGTACACTGAACATGGACCCAAGTGGGCTGGGTTGGAACTGCGGCTCTGACAGTCCCAGGCCCAGTCTCTGTCTCCAGACAGCAGACAAGTCACCTCCAGCCTGCCCCTTACTTCTGTCCTGGCGGGAAAGATGTCCCAGTCTACTTACAGCATCCTGAGTGTTATAAGCCAAAGCCCTTATGAGATCAACTCTGAAAACAGCAATACCTCAAACAGTTTATTGTTTAATTTGTGCCAAAACAGAGCATTAATCCAGAAAGAAAAGGAAAACCTCTCATTCATCAGCGCCACTATTTTTTTTCCCATGGGTCAATTCAATGCTCTAAAAGTAAAGATGTACATTTCAAACAGAAGGAGGGCCTTCATAGGAAATCAGCTAGCTCCCAGCGACGAGGGAGCCTGGTGGGCTGCTGTCTGTGGGGTCGCACAGAGTCGGACACGACTGAAGCGACTTAGCAGCAGCAGCAGCAGCTCCCTGCTAAAATTCCTTTGTTCTCACCTGGCTATGGACAAAGAAAGGGGTCACTGACGGGCTGCCGGATCAGAGCTGGATTGGGCACCTCTGACGGGGAGACAGCGGCACAGGGTGGTGGTGGGGGCCACGGCTGGCGCCAGACCTCCTGTTCCCCCAGCCAGCACAGAGGAGGCAGCTCTGAGCTCTCCCTGCTCTACCTGAACTTCACCTTGCCCAGATCAGGAAGGGTCCAAGTAGGAATCTACCAGAGGACTCATCAGCTCCCTCCCTACCTTAACCCTCAGGGTCAGTTTCTCAATCCCTGTGGTGAGTAATCACCCTCGCACATTGAGGGAGGGGGCGAGCTAGGGGAGTGTAAGGCGAACAGGGTGGAGAGGAGCTGAGAAAGCCTCAGTCATGAGATCAGGGGGTCCTGTGGGCCTGGGGGCTCCGGTTCTAGGGTAGGTCCAGGTTTGGTGACTCCCTGAAGCTTACATGCTTTGGGGGCCCACTTTCAAATAAACAACAGAAATAACAAAGATCTTTCTTTTACAGATTTTTACAAAATCAAGGGCCCATGTGCTCTCAATGCTAGGGCCCCTCCAGGGCTGCGAGAACGGTCTGGGGAGCACAGGAATCCTGGACAGAGTGACAGGCTGTCTTGTCTGTCTGGGACAGGGCTGCTCCCAGGATATGGGACTTCCTGTGTAGAAGGCAGGAAAGTTCTGGCAAACCAGGGAAAATCGGTGATGGATACTCAGACCACTAGCTCAAAGGTGAAGCTTAAGACCTGCCAGACTCTGTAGGGAGCAGAAGGAACACGAGGGCAAAGGACAGGTCAGCACATGTGTCCACGACATCACCCCAGCGTGTTAAAATGTCTCAGGACACCACGTGTTTTTGAGAAAGACTAGAAGGAGACAGAGGCCCTTCTTATGAGGTGGGATCACATGGGCGTTTTCTTCCTTTTTTGTGGTAAGATATATACAACATTGGAATAGAAAATGGGAACTCCAATAACCTTGCCTGGAAAACCCTTCAGACAGAGAAGCCATGCTGGGCTGCAGTCCATGGGGTCACGAAGAGTCAGACACCACTGAGCACACACACGCATAACGTAAAATTTAGCACCGTGGGGTCACGAAGAGTCAGACACCACTGAGCACACACACGCATAACGTAAAATTTAGCACCGTAACCATCTTTAAGTGTACAGATCAGTGGTGCTAAGTATGTATATATCACTGTACAATCGTCACAAGTGACTTGTATTCTCTGTGTATTGGCAGGTATTACTTCTAATGATCAGGAAAAAACCTATGGACGTTTTAAAAAGTGTCAATCAGCCTGTATCAGACGCCTCTGCTCACGCAAAGGTAGTGAGCAGCGCTGGGAAGCTGTGGGGGTCTTTGGGGTATTGGCTGGGGGACGGGGTGGACCCAGATGACCCTTATCCTTCCCCAATCTGAGATCCCAGGATTCCAAATGCTTCCTGATCCAGGGGAAGCACTGTGCTTTGGAGACAGGAAGATTTGGGTTCAAATCCTCTCCATTTGCCACTGCGATGCTCAGTAACCCTGGGCCTCTCTGAACCTCGATGCCTCAAGTGCGTTTCCGGGGGAAAGAAGTGAGCAATCGTGAGTGCAGTCCTGCACACAGTAGGTGCGTAGTGACTTTTTCTCTCTTCTGCTTGGAAGGTCCTCCCTGTGCTTGGATGTGCACGCCTGTCAACCCTCCTCATCCTTCCAGGCCCAATTTGACATCACCTTCTCCAGGAAGCTTCTCTGATTCCTCCCCGAGCGCTCCCAGCCTCTCTGCCTGGGAGTGCCTGGCTCACTCCCCGGCAGGACCGGAGGCTCCCTGGCACTAAAGGGATGTGTCTGAGTCATGCCACCTTCCCTCCAGGCCTAGCCGACTCAATAAAGCTTCGCTAAATGAAGCCATCACCAGCAGAAGTGACCCAGGCAGACAAAACGCCCACACCCCCTTACAAAGCCGGTGACTTCACCCTCCCAGGCCAGCGGCCCAGAGGCCAGGTGAGGGAAACAGAGCACAGAGCCGGCCCACCTGGTCAGGCAGGTGTCCCCCAGAGCTGCACTGTTGCCGAGGATTTGCCAGGGTCTCTGCGGAGCTGGAGACGACATGGATGAATGAACTTGGCACCACAAACCCTCCAAGATGTACCCCTGGGGTACCTGGCCATGGCTTCCCTGCCCCCAGAGAGATCCCCATCTGGGGGGCACTTGAGAAGCCTGGAGTGTAAATGTGGCCACAACGCTTCCTGAGGCACCAGAGGCAGGTTTGAACGTTTTTAGACAAAGCAAAGGTAAATAGCTCCCTTATCCTCTGGGAGGCCAGAGATAAACACCCAACGGTCCCACCCATCACACGCTAATATGGCCCTGAAAAGCCAGGAAGTGAGGGAGCTTGAGCATGCCTTGGCCTCAGCTGGCTTTAGGTGCACCCCCTGGGGTGGCTGGTAGGGCCCCTGCCCAGTGTCCCCAACCTGGGCACTTCTAACATAGGCCCACAGGCAGGGGCCCCAGGCCTGCAGAGGCAAGACCCTCTAGTGAGTGGCCTGGGCAACCCGAGGGAGCCCCAGATACCCCTCTCCAGAGAGGGGCAGGCCTCCCTTCCCTGGGGGTGCCTCCCAGGCCATGTGAACCCTTCGCCGTGTTCTGGTTCTGTCCCATCCTCTCCCCGACCCCAGCTTTGAACAGGAACCCCCTACTCAGCTCTCTGCACTGGGGTATTCTGCCCTCACCAGGCTGGAGGTCCAGATCGGGCCTCTCTGCCCTTCTCTGTGGGCAGGGGTCCTTTCTCCAGCTCCAACGCCCCACTGCTGGGGCATCCAGGTGTATTCAGGGCTTGTACCCCAGGCCAAGGAGGTCTCAAGGAGGCTCCTCCCATTTCGCCACAAATAGGGAAACTGAGGCAAGCCAGAGGAGGTGACGCTGCCCATCTTGTAATTTAACTACTCGTTTCCCGTGAACATTTCTCGGGTGGCTTCCAGCCCAAGGTCACGCTGCGGGAAAGGCAGTTCCCAGTGGAAGCCAGGAATCCGGCTCCAGCCGCGTCGCTCCACACTGTCCAGGTTAAGCCACAAAAGCTCGGTTTCCTGCCCTCTCCTCCTTGAACGTCCATGGCAAGCGCGGCGTGCACCCCCACGAGACGATCCACGCCCTGATTCACC
>SJYQ01100578.1:126691-153827 GCA_006410935.1 Redunca redunca
GCGCGGGGGTGGGCCTCGCGCGCCCTCGATCGCGGGGCCGCGGGTTCTGCGGTCCCGGCGGAGGGCGCGCTCGTCGCCGGCGTGGTGACCTCTTTGCTAAGTGGAGGGGGCGGGGGGAAGAGGAGGGGGTGTGTGTGTGTGCAGCAAATGCAGGACTTGTCGCCGCCCCCCAGGACCGGGCCGCCCTGCGTCCATCACTGCCCTCTCCGAGCCTACGCGGCTCTGGGATGAAACCACCTTCCTTACTTGTTTGCTGGTTTCCTGGCGATCTGTCTTGCCCCCAGTATAATGAGCGAGGAGGGACCGCCCTTGTCCTCCTTATGGGGTGCTTGGGACACAGGAGGTGCCGCAGGAAGACTTTTCGAATGAATGAACCGCGAATGAATAACCCTTCTCTCGAGAGCCTTCTGAAGCCCAGCTCCCCGGCCCCGCCTCCCCCTCCAACCTCCTAGCCTTCCACCTTGCTTTTACACTCACCGCTCACGTCCTGTGTGTCCTCCACTCCCAGCCTGGAGGGGTCAGCGATACTTGGCTCAGAGGCAAAGGCGGAAGAAGGACAATAAATTCTTTTGGAGAGGTCCTGCCTACCTTCACCCTACCAGCAGGCTTCCCAGGTAGCTCAGTGGTAAATTATCTGTCTGGCATTTCAGGAGATGACGGTTCAATCCCTGGGCCAGGAAGATCCTCAAGAGGAGGAAAGGTAACTCGCGCCAGTATTCTTTCCTGGAAAATTCCATGGACAGAGGAGCCTGGCGGTCTACAGCCCATGGTGTTGCAAAGTGTGGGACAGAACTGGGCGTGCAGGAACGCCAGCCCACCATCATACTATGCATCCAGTAATTATTATTATTTGTTCATTGTCTTCCTCTGCTAGTGTGTGGGTTTTGTCTACTTTGTTCACTGCTGTAATCAAGGGCCTGGCACACAGTTCAGTCACTCAGTCCTGTCTGACTCTTTGCGACCCCATGGACTGTGCACACCAGGCCTCCCTGTCCATCACCAACTCCTGGAGCTTGCTCAAACTCTTGTCCATTGCATAGGTGATGCCATCCAGCTATCTCATCCTCTGTCATCCCCTTCTCATGCTGCCCTCAATCTTTCCCAGCATCAGAGTCTTTACCAATGAGTCAGTTCTTTGCATCAGGTGGCCAAAGTATTGGAGTTTCAGCTTCAGCATCAGTCCTTCCAATGAACATTCAGGACTGATTTCCTTTAGGATGGGCTGGTTGGATCTCCTTGCAGTCTAAGGGACTCTCAAGAGTCTTCTCCCACACCACAGTTCAAAAGCATCAATTCTTCAGTGGTCAGCTTTCTTTATAGTCCAACTCTCATATCCATACATGACCACTGGAAAAACCATAGCTTTGACTAGATGGACCTTTGTTGGAAAGTAAAGTTTCTGCTTTTTAATATGCTCTCTAGGTTGGTCATAGCTTTTTTTCCAAGAAGCAAGCATCTTTTAACCTCATGGCTGCAGTCACCATCTGCAGTGATTTTGAAGCCCAAGAAAATAAGGTCTGTCACTGTTTCCATTGTTTCCCCATCTATTTGCCATGAAGTGATGGGACTGGATGCCATGATCTTCATTTTCTGAATGTTGAGCTTTAAGCCAACTTTTTCAGTCTCCTCTTTCACTTTCATCAAGAGACTCTTTAGTTGTTCTTCACTTTCTGCCATAAGGGTGGTGTCATCTGCATATCTGAGGTTATTGATATTTCTCCCGGAAATCTTGAGTTCAGCTTGTGCTTCATCCAGCCTGGCATTTCGCCTGATGTACTCTGCATATAAGTTAAATAAGCAGGGTGACAATATGCAGCCTTAACGTACTCCTTTCCCGATTCGGAACCAGTCCAGTTCCATGTCCAGTTCCAACTATTACTTCTTGACCTGCATACAGACTTCTCAGGAGTTAGTATTCCCATCTCTATAAGAATTTTCCACAGTTTGTTGTGACAGTAGGTGCTCAGTAAACAGACCCTAGTCCCCATCACCCCGTCATTGCTTGGCCTAGAGCTCTAGGTATCATGGAAACAGAGGTTGGATGGAAGACTGTTCACCGAAGTGAGGATGATGGCTTCCAAGTCTGGCTCTTAGGATGACTCGTAGTCCCCAGGGCCTCCGTGTCCCCACTGGTTCCAGGAGGTGGTTGGATAAGGGTATCTATCTGCAGGGGCCTTTGTTACCCTGGTGATGACAGAATATCTTGAATTCTGTGGTGACAGCACACCAGATCTGTGCAGAGGACATGTGGTGGGTGTGAGGGCACCTCTTATAAACATTTCATACACAAACATCCATCTTAGACTGTTTATTGATTCTTATGTTAACTCTGCAGCAGGCCCAGAGCTAAGGGCTTTCCATACGTTATCTCATTTGATACAGCAATCGTATTCTATGGTTGTATGAAACTTCTAAGAGAAAACAGAAATTTTTTTGTGACTTTGGGTTAGTCAAAGAGTTCTTAGATGTATTACCTAATGCATGATCCATAAAAGAAAACAATCAATGGGTTAGATTTCATCAAAATTCAGAACACTCATCAAAAGACCTTGTTCAAAGAATGACTGAAAAGGCAAACCACAGTCTGGGAGAAAATATTTGCAAAGCATATTTATGACAAAGCATTTGTGTCCTAAATATATAAAGGACTCTAAAAAGTCAATCGTAAGAAAACAATCCTTTAAAAAAAATGGGCAAAAGATTTTAACAGACACACTTCACCAAAGAAGATATACAGATGGCAAATAAGCACACGAAAAGATGCTCAACGTCATTAGTCATTAGGGAAATGCAAATTAAAACCAGAATGAGATACTGTAATTTCACACACCTATTAAAATAGCTAACATTTTAAAAATTTGACAATTTTGAGTGCTAATGAGGATTTAGAACAACTGGAACGTTTGTACATTGCTGGTGAAAATACAAAATAGTGCAGCCACTTAGGAAGACAATCTAGCAGCTTCTTATATAATTAACTACACATTTGCCATATGACCTTGCAATTCCTCTCCTAGATATTGATCCCAGAGGAATGAGAAGCTATGTTCACACAAAACCCTGCACAGGAATGTTTATGGAAGTTCCACTGGGAATAGCTGAAACCCAGAAATGACCCAAATGCTCCTTAACTGTAGATTGTATAAGCAAATTGTGGAACATTCATACAATGGAATATTACTCAGGAATCAAGAGGAATGAATAATTAATACACTCAAACACAAGGGACTACAGGCTGTGTGACTTCCTTCATGTGACATTCTTAGGAAAGCAAAACTTTAGGGACAAATAACAGACCAGTGGTTGACAGGGACTGGGGGTGAGGTTGTGTGTGTGTGTGTGTGTGTGTGTGTGTGTGTAGGGTTTACTACTAAGAAGCACAGGGAAATTTGGGAGGATGATGGAATCATTCTATATCTTGTCTGGGGTGATGGTTACACAATTGACCATATATGTTTGTCAAATTTTGCAAAAATGTCCATAAAAAGGGTGATTTTCAATGTGTTTAAGTTATTCCTATATTTTTTTATGGAGAGAAAAGTGAGCCAGGTTGATGGTCTGAATCCGTGAATAATATTCAGATCAGTGAGCCATGCTCATTTATTTATTTATTCAATAACTATTTATTTGAAGCCCAGCCTGCATTAGGCTTGTTGCTAGGCACAGGGCCATAAGTGTGAAGAGTTTAGAGACTGTCCCTAGCCCTTCCAGCAGTAAAGTTTGATCACACTAATGAAAAAAATCTCAGAAAGGGTAGTATTTAGGAACCTGAACTTCAGACTGAGATATTCTTGGGTGGGCATCCTGGCTCCCCCGACCCTCCACTCACTGTGTGACCTTGGACCAATGGCTTCAACTCTCTGTGCCTGTTTGCTCATCTGAAAACTGGAAATAAGCTTAGTGCCTATCCCTGAGGATTACCGCCAGGATTCAATGAGAGAATGCACAAAATGTGCTTGGAATAGTGCCTGACCAGCCCTGTTGGTCTTCAAGGCAGGTGTGTACGACGACAGGGTAGGTAGGTATTTTCTTAAACAAAGCCCTCCATGGGGATGGCTTCCTGACTTACCTAGGAACCTCTACTTTCTACCTATCGTCACAGGTCATAGGGACAGCTTCCTCTTCTACCGCCTGTATTTATGTGTTCTGTATTAGCAGCAAAGCCGAAGGAGGAAGTCAGGTTGTCCTTTGTAGGTCAAGCTTTTGCAAACCTAGAGCTGCCTTGTTCTGTCCGGACATTCCAGTTCCCAGCCCAGACCGAGCTGTAACCTGCCTTTGCTCCTTCTCTCCTGCCCCCTGGAGGCTACTTTAGTATAGTAGGTGTTAGGTCTGTTTTCTCTGAATGTGGAGTTGCCTGGGCAAAAAAATGCATTCATTGTATTTGAGCGGATGAACCAAAGCCTGATGATAATGTTAAAAATTTGCCAAAGGTATCTTTCTGGAGAGCTGTTTGGCAGTGTCTTTCAACTGAATTAAAAAAAATGTGCCTTTTATTTACAAAACAGACTCACAGACTTGGAGAAGGAACCTATGGTTGAGGTTGCAGAGTGAGAGGGGTGTGGAGAATGGAGGGAAGAGATAGGAAGAGATAGGGATGGACATGTATACAATGCTATATTTCAAATGGATGACCAACAAGGACCTACTGTATATCACAGGGAACTCTGCTCAATGTTATATGGCAGCCTGAATGGGGGGGGGGTGCGGATTTTGGGGGAGAATGGATACATATATATGTATGACTGAGTCCATTCACTGTTTACCTGAAACTATCACAACATTGTTAATTGGCTATACTCCAGTACAAAATAAAAAGTTTATTAAAAAAAACAACTGATGGCTTTTGATGTAGCAATCCCTTTCTTTTCCCAAGGAGGGGAGGTGGGAGGCGCACACAGATCGAGTTAGCGCCAGGCCTTGGTTGCACATTCAGAGCCATTTGTTGCATATACACATAACACCACTGCGCACCAGGCCACTGAGGAGTGGCCTCTGATACTCCTCCTACAGAGAAGTGGAGTCCAGTTCGCCTCCCCTTGAACATGGGCAGGTTTGAGATTCGTTGACCAGTAGGACGACATCGTGCCATTTCCTGGCCCAGGACTTAAGGAAAAAAACAGCTTTCACATTCCCCTTCTGGGAACACTCAGCCCTGAGCTGTCCTGTAAGGAGTTTGTGTTGACACCACTGAGACCTCATGTTCACACTTGGGTCAAGAATCCCAGCTGAGGGAATTCCCTGGTGGTCCAGTGGTTAGGACTCAGCACTTTCCCAGCCACAATCACCACTGTCCTGAACCCTCCAGACTGACTCGTGTACCAGCTGAATACCACAGAGTAGAAACACAGGCTGCCGTTGCGGTGGGGGGGGGGCCGGGGTATGGTGGTGGGATTTCCCTGGTGGTCCTGTGGCTAAGACTCCACACTTCCAATGCAGGGGGCCTGGGTTCCATCCCTGGTCAGAGAACTATATCTCGCATGCCCTAACTAAGATCTGGCACAGCCAAAAAGAAAAAAAGGAATAAAGTGAATCAAACAGAACCTTTGTGTTTTTTGGCCACTCGGCTTGCCGGATCTCAGTTCCCCAACCAGGGATTGAACCCAGGGCACAGCAGTGAAAGCCCAGAATCCTAACCACTAGGCTGCCAGGGAACTCCTTTGAAGTATTGAATGAGAAATATAAATACTGACAAAAAGAACACAATAGGTGGAGAAAATAGCATGAATGCATCTGAGGAATGAATTAGTGATGAAGCTGGTCAGAGTGATTAAATGCCCTGGTGCAGTCTTACTAATGGCTAGGGTGCCCAGTTATTTGGTCAAACACTGGTCTAGAGGTTCTTGTGAAAGTATTTTGTAGATGTGATCAACATACACTCGTTTGACCAAGTAAAGGAGATTACCCTCAATAATGTGGGTGGGCCTCTCATCTCACCAGGTGAAAGCCTTAAGGCTTCTCAGAGTGGAAGGAATTCAGATTACATCAGCCCCCTTCTGAATTTCCAGTCTGTTGGCTGGCCCTACAGATTTCAGACTTGCCAGCCCTTACAACCTCATGAACTAATTCCTTAAAATAAATAAACTGTACATATATTTTTATTGGTTATGTTGGTTCTGTTTCTCTGGAGGACCTTGGCTGATACAAGTGCAATGTAAAAACCTCACCACCCTAGGACTTCCCTGGTGGTTAAGAATACGCCTGCCAATGCAGGGGATGAGGGTTCCATGCCTGGTCTGGGAAGATTCCACATGCCTCGAAGCACCTAAGCCTGTGTGCACAACTCCTGAGCCCACGTGCTGCAACCACGGAAGCCCACGTGTCCTACAGCCTGTGCTCCACAACAAGAGAAGCCACTGCAATGAGAAGCCTGTGCACCGCAGCTGAGAGTAGCCCCCGTTCACTCAGTTCAGTTCAGTTCAGTCGCTCAGTCGTGTCTGACTCTGTGCGACCCCATGGACTGCAGCACGCCAGGCCTCCCTGTCCATCACCAACTCCCGGAGTTTACCCAGACTCATGTCCATTGAGTCGGTGATGCCATCCAAACATCTCATCCTCTGTTGTTCCCTTCTCCTCCCGCCTTCAATCTTTCCCAGCATCAGAGTTTTTTCAAATGTGTCAGTTCTTCGCATCAGGTGGCCAAAGTATTGGAGCTTCAGCTTCAACATCAGTCCTTCCAGTGAACACCCAGGACTGATCTACTTTAGGATGGACTGGTTGGATCTCCTCGCAGTCCAAGGGACTCTCAACAGTTTCCTCCAACACCACAGTTCAAAAGCATCAATTCTTCAGCGCTCAGCTTTCTTTACAGTCCAATTCTCACATCCATACATGACTACTGGAAAAACCATAGCCTTGATTAGATGGACCTTTTCTGGCCAAGTAAAGTCTCTGCTTTTTAATATGCTGTCTAGGTTGGTCATAACTTTCCTTCCAAGGAGTAAGTGTCTTTTAATTTCATGGCTGCAGTCACCATCTGCAGTGATTTTGGAGCCCCCCAAAATAAGTCTGACACTATTTCCCCATCTATTTGCCATGAAGTGATGGGACCAGATACCATGACCTTAGATTTCTTCATGTTGAGCTTTAAGCCAACTTTTTCACTCTCCTCTTTCACTTTCATCAAGAGACTCTTTAGTTGTTCTTCATTTTCTGCCATAAGGGTGGTGTCATCTGCATATCTGAGGTTATTGATATTTCTCCTGGCAATCTTGAGTTCAGCTTGTGCTTCATCCAGCTTGGCATTTCACATGATGTACTCTGCATATAAGTTAAATAAGCAGGGTGACAATATACAGCCTTGACGTACTCCTTTCCCAATTTAGAACCAGTCTATTTTTCCATGTCCATTTCTAACTGCTTCCTGACTTACATACACATTTCTCAAGAGACAGGTAAGGTGATCTGGTATTCCCATCTCTTCTAGAATTTTCCACAGTTTGTTCGTTCCAAATAGGAAAAGGAGTACGTCAAGGCTGTATATTGTCACCTGCTTATTTAACTTATATGCAGAGTACATCATGAGAAATGCTGGACTGGAAGAAACACAAGCTGGAATCAAGATTGTCAGGAGAAATATCAATAACCTCAGATATGCAGATGACACCACCCTTACGGCAGAAAGTGAAGAGGAGCTAAAAAGCCTCTTGATGAAAGTGAAAGAGGAGAGTGAAAAAGTTGGCTTAAAGCTCAACATGAAGAAATCTAAGGTCATGGTATCTGGTCCCATCACTTCATGGCAAATAGATGGGGAAATAGTGTCAGACTTATTTTAGGGGGCTCCAAAATCACTGCAGATGGTGACTGCAGCCATGAAATTAAAAGACACTTACTCCTTGGAAGAAAAGTTATGACCAACCTAGATAGCATATTCAAAAGCAGAGACCTTACTCTGCCAACTAAGGTCCATCTAGTCAAGGCTTTGGTTTTTCCTATGGTCATGTATGGATGTGACAGTTGGACTGTGAAGAAGGCTGAGTGCCGAAGAATTGATGCTTTTGAACTGTAGTGTTGGAGAAGACTCTTGAGGGTCCCTTGTACTGCAAGGAGATCCGACCAGTCCATTCTGAAGGAGATCAGCCCTGGGATTTCTTTGGAAGGAACGATGCTAAAGCTGAAGCTCCAGTACTTTGGCCACCTCATGCGAAGAGTTGACTCATTGGAAAAGACTCTGATGCTGGGAGAGATTGGGGGCAGGAGGAGAAGGGGACGACAGAGGATGAGATTGCTGGATGGCATCACTGACTCAATGGACACGAGTTTGAGTGAACTCTGGGAGATGGTGATGGACAGGGAGGCCTGGGGTGCTGCGATTCATGGGGTTGCAAAGAGTCGGATACAACTGAGCGACTGAACTGAACTGAACACAGTCAAAGGTTTTGGCACAGTCAGTAAAGCAGAAATAGATTTTTTTTTTTAACTCTCTTGCTTTGTTGATGATCCAGCGGATGTTGGCAATTTGATCTCTGGTTCCTCTGCCTTTTCTAAATCCAGCTTGAACATCTGGAAGTTCATGGTTCACATATCGCTGAAGCCTGGCTTGGAGAATTTTGAGCATTTCTTTGCTAGCGTGTGAGATGAGTGCAATTGTGTGGTATTTTGAGCATTCTTTGGCATTGCCTTTCTTTGGGATTGGAATGAAAACTGACCTTTTCCAGTCCCGTGGCCACTACTGAGTTTTCCAAATTTGCTGGCATATTGAGTGCAGCACTTTCACAGCATCATCTTTTCAGTTCAGTTCAGTTGCTCAGTTCAGTTCAGTTCAGTTCAGTCACTCAGTTGTGTCCGACTCTTTGCAACCCCATGAATCGCAGCACCCCAGGCCTCCCCGTCCATCACCAACTCCCGGAGTTCACTCAAACTCGCGTCCATCGAGTCAGTGATGCCATCCAGCAATCTCATCCTCTGTCGTCCCCTTCTCCTCCTGCCCCCAAGCCCTCCCAGCATCAGAGTCTTTTCCAATGAGTCAACTCTTCGCATGACGTGGCCAAAGTACTGGAGTTTCAGCTTCAGCATCATTCCTTCCAAAGAAATCCCAGGGCTGGTCTCCTTCAGAATGGACTGATTGGATCTCCTTGCAGTCCAAGGGACTCTCGAACATCATCTTTTAGGATTTGAAATAGCTCAGCTGGAATTCCATCAACTCCACTAGCTTTGTTCATAGTGATGTTCCTAAGGCCAACTTGACTTCCCATTCCAGGATGTCACATTCCCCGTTCACTGAAACTAGAGAGAGCCATCTTGCAGCAACGAAGACACAGTGTAGCCAAAAGAAAAAAAAAATCTCTTGTGGTTCAACTGGTAAAGAATCCGCCCTCAATACGGGAGACCTGGGTTCGATTCCTGGGTTGAGAAGATCCCTTGGAGAAAGGAAAGGCTACCCGACCCAGTATTCTGGCCTGGAGAATCCCATGGACTGTATAGTCCATGGGGTCACAAAGAGTAAAAATAGAAAACTGAGCGACTTTCACTTTCTTCCTGCTTTATGTTGTAGTTGTCATATGTGTCACCTCTGAATACACTGCAAACCTCATCTGTGGGAGTTGCAATAAATTTAGAGGGCTGAAGGGAGGGCTTGAGAAGGGGCCTACTGAAAGCGGAAGCCAGAGAGGCACGATTTGTCTGTTTCTTCATGCGTGCATGAGTGCGTGCTCAGCCGCTTCAGTCGTGTACGACTCTTTGCGCCCCCATGGACTATATCCTGCCAGGCTCCTCTGTCCGTGGGGATCCTCCAGGCAAGAATACTGGAGTGTTTTGCCATTTTCTTCTCCACTGTTTCCTCATGACAACATGTATTTGAAACATTTGGACTTTAGTAGTTCACACATGATGTCGTGCTCTTCAGCGTGCATCCAGTTGGGAGAGACACAGTGCCAGACTGTCCTGCCATCTGCTGTGGGCTTAAAGTGTGCCCGTCAGTCTCTCCTTGAGGTTGAAGTGCACTTTTCCTTGCTGATTAATAAGCAATCTGTAGCTGATACTTTGCATGACTAGAGTGTTTTTCAGCTGTGTTTTATCCAACGGTTTTAAGGTCTCTTGACAATACTTGCCTAATTCAATTAGGGATTGCCAAGGGGTGATTTTTCTATTTTTATTCTGTATTTATTAAGAGAGCTGTTATCTGGTGTTTTGTTCTTCACAGCACAGTGGTAGGTTTTGATTGGCTGGATTAGAAACACAGCCCATCTAGAATCCTAAAACTAAGCGGAAGGGGCCTGGGATCATCCAGGAAAGAGATTCTGGTTCAACTGCATCATTTTCCAGAGATGGAAAGGAATTTGCTCTAAGGCTCCTTCCTGGGGCTTGCCTGGTAGCTCAGTGGTAAAGAACCCGCCTACAGCGCAAGAGACAGGGGTTAACTCCCTGTCCGGAAGGTCCCTTAGAGAAGGGAATGGTAACCCACTCCAGTGTCTTTGCCTGGCAAATCCCATGGACAGAGGAGCCTGGTGGGCTACAGTCCGTGGGGTCGCAAAGAGTTGGCCACAGCTTGGGAATAACCTGGAGAAAGAAATGGCAACCCACTCCAGTCCTTTTGCCTGGAAAATTCCGTGGACGGAGGAGTCTGGTAGGCTACAGACCATGGGGACATGACTGAGCGACTTCCCTTGGTTCCCTTTAGGGACTAAACAACAAAGGCTCCCAACATAAGCTTTGCAATATCATACAGGAGCTTTCTGGTATACAGTGAAGACATATACAGTTACTTGGATTTTAAGCTTAAATGATTTGCTCATGCTTTCCCTAGCTGAGTGGTGCTTAATGGGGCGTGCCCATCAAAATCACCTGGGGTTCCTTTACACATAGCTGTGTTTCCCCTTCCCCCAGGTCCTGACTCAGCAGGCCCTGGGGGTGGTATCTATATTTTGAAGAAGCCCAGATGACTCTTGTATTGTTTCTTCTCAGAAATTTACATTGGTTTTTATTTTTTTAATTGTATAAATAATTACTAGGTACATTTTTTATGAAGAATAGAGCCCGGTACACAAAACTATCTGGGAAAGTCACCTGCACCCCATCTCTTATGCCCATGACACTGCTCAAATGTATCCAGTTTGATAAGTTACCTTCTGGTCATTTTTCTATTAACTTACTCACTATATGTGCATGGACATGCATCTAGTTTTTAAATAAGTAGGATTATGGCGTTGGCACTGTTCCATGAATTGCTTGTTTTACTTAACAATGTATTTCTCAAGTCACTGTTTATAGATCTACCTAATCCCAGTCAACAGGCTGCAAACTATTTCACTATACAGAAATATTGAAGGAAACCAGAATATGTCACCCCAAAACACGTCTCATTGACATAAGAATCCTTTTGAACTTATAAGACAACTGTGTGTGTGTGTTAGTTGCTCAGTCATGTCCAACTCTTTGCGACCCCATGGACTGTAGCCCACTGGGCCCCTCTGGCCATGGGCTTCTCCAGGCAAGAATACTGGAGTGGGTTGCATTTTCCTTCTCCAGGGGTTCTTCCCAACTCCAGGATTGAACCCAGGTCTCCTGCACTGCAGGCCGATTCTTTACTAAGCCACCGGGGAAGACTTAAGACAATTAGAAGTAGCAAATACAGAAAAATCTCTCTTTCCCTTTCCCTCTTGTAGGGTATAAATTTTCCTTTCCTGGAGACAACTCTAGACTCCTAGCCCAGAGACAGCACCGGAGGAATCTGAAAACAAACTGTATTCCATTCATTTTCCCCCATATATTGTGTGGGTCAAAAAGCTCATTCAGCTTTTTCCATAGCATCTTACAGACAAACCCAAATGAATTTTTTGACTAACCCAATATTTACTTCCCCACTATTTGCCAGCTTGGAAGCTTAAAGCCACTTCCTTCATCTCGTCATTTCCCTACAACTCAGTTGTCCTTTGTTGCAGGTGCAAAATAAGCCTGAGGTTGAGCCACCCTTTTGAGTTACTCATGGGTTTCTCCCATGCGTCTGTGTGGTATCAGTGTTAACATACAGGTCAAGAAGGAACAGATTCAGACATGGAACAGTTAACTGACTGGCTTAAAATTGGGAAGGTACAAGGCTATACATTGTCACCCTGCTTATTTAACTTATATGCAGAGTACATTATGTGAAATGCTGGGCTGGATGAATCACAAGCTGGAATCTTGTCAATTCCAAATGTGGTCCAGGGACTTCCCTGGTGGTTCTTCAGTGGTTAAGACTAAGACTTTACACTTCCACTGCAGGGCGCATGGGTTTGATCCCTAGTCAGGGAACTAAGATCCTATATGCCTCGATGTGTGGTGAGAAAAATCTCCATGGATGCTTCTAATGTACAGCCAAGTGTGAAGGACTCTGTCCCTGAAACTCCCCTCCACCTTTGCCAGCTGTGGGCCCCTCAACCACTCTGACCCTCAGTGACCTGGGCTATAAAATGGGTATAAGTAATAAGATGTACTTAGGGCCTTGCTGTTTAAAATGTGTCCTGGGACTTCCCTAGTGGTCCAGCAATAAAGAATCTGCCTTCTAATGCAGGGAACACAGGTTTGATCCTAACTGAAGATCAGCTAAGCTGGTTCGCTGCAACTACTGAAGCCCACATGTGCGCCCACATGCGCCAGAGCCTGTGCTCCGCAACAAGAGAAGCTCACACACCAAAAAAAAAAAACTCAGCACAACCAAAAAGGAAAAACAACTGTGCTCCACAAACCAGTAGCCTTGGCACCCCTATCCTGAACTGGAATCCATATTCTAACAAGCTGCCTGGTGAACTGTTTGCTTACTAAAGTTTCAGGAGATTGTGAAGATTGACTGAGATAGTAAATACTATAATTGTATAATGAATTACATATAACGAGTCTAACAGCATCTGGTAACAGACACTCATCATGTATTCACTGAATGAATAAATGAGTGACTCCTTGATTTAGACGTGATTTTCCCCATTATACACCTGAGGAAACAAAGGCTCCATTGGCTACTAGGAGAACCGGTTAAACTCGTAAAATGCTGGGGGCGACGGGCTTGGTGTTTCAGTTCAGTTCAGTCTCTCACTCCTGTCCGACTCTTTGCAACCCATGGACTCCAGCACGCCAGGCTTCCCTGTCCATCACCAACTCCCAGAGCTTACTCAGACTCATGTCCATCAAGTTGGTGATGTCATCCAACCATCTGGGGGATGGCAAAAAAGGAAGGTTCCAGAGACTTGAAGGCCAGGACACACACTGCACTTTTGTATATTCTGGGAGAAAGGGCTCCTTATCCTCATATTCCCCAGGGAAGAGAAATGTATTTTTGTTAGAGAGACCCAGGAGGTCCAACTATGTATACGCTAAAACAAACGTACCCTAAAATGGAAGGCTCACCCTTCCATTTGTCCAAAATATTTACACAGTCTGCCCATGTGCTTGGTGCTGGACAAAACAAAAAAATAGTTTCATCTCTGAAAAGCCTGGGCTTCAGCTGGTAAAGAATCCACCTACAATGCAGGAGACCCTGGTTTGATTCCTGGGTAGGAAAGATCCCCTGGAGAAGGGATAGGCTACCCACTCCAGTATTCTTGGGCTTCCCTAATGGCTCAGACGGTAGAGAGTCCGCCTGCAATGCGGGAGACCTGAGTTCATTCCCTGGGTTGGAAAGATTGCCTGGAGGAGGGTATGGGAACTCACTCCAGTATTCTTGCCTGGAGAATCCCCATGGACAAAGGAGCCTAGCAGGCTACAGTCCATGGGGTTGCAAAGAGTCGGACATCAGTGACTAAGCATTAGCACTAGCACTGAAGAAGCTAAGTTAAAATCCACAGTATGGATAAGGTCTGAGGAGGGGAGAGAGAATGATTTACAAGATCAAGTGACTGGGGAAGGCTCCCGAAGAGATAATATAGAAGGTACAATCTGAACAGTACAGGAATATTTAAAGATTAAGAATAAGCAAAAGAGATCATTGGGACTTCCCTGGTGGTCCAGTGGTTACGAATCTACCTTGCAACGCAGAGGATGCAGGTTCAGTCCCTGGCGGGGGAATTAAGATCTCACATGCCTCAGGACAACTAAGCCTGTGAACCATCACTACTGAGCCTGAGGGCTCCGGGGCCTCGCTCCCCAATTAGACAGTCGCTGCACCACAACAAAAGATCCCACATGACCCAAGTAAGACCCGACGCAGCCAAATAAACAGAGAGATCCCTAGTTTATCCTTTTAATGACATGCTAGAATCTTAGAGATGAGTTCTTTGTAGTTTAAAGGTTCTTCTTTGCCCTTAAACTATTTTGCAGCTCTGTACACTGTAGATAAAGGATAGCCATACAAATAAGCCTTATCTGTACACATGCAAATAAACCCTGTCCAAAGAAATGACACCTCCCAGCCCAGCAGAAAAAGCCAGTTCTATGTCTATTTGTAAATTCATTTAAACATTTCTTGACTCCATATAACTACATGATTCTGTGTTCTACTTTGATCTGTTTGTGGCATATGCCTGGTTCCCTCGTTAATTAATGAGCTAAATAAAAATCTTTGACATATGTTCATTTTATATCTGTACAAGTGTCGTGATTTTATCGTCTTTTACAATTTATGCTTTAACAAGAATAGAAGGCAGCTTGTGTTCCAGGCAGGAAGAGAAGCAGATCTCAAGGTTCTGCTTTGGGTGGGGTCTCAGGTGGGAGCGGGGAGGTCAGTGAGAGGGGCCACCTGAGGAACATGCGATGTGGTGGGTCCCAGGTGGCAGTCCTGCAGGTCTCATGGGAAGACACTGGAAGACCTTTTTTTAAGTTATTTATTTAAGTTTGATTGCTTTGGGTCTTTGCTGTGGCGCGGGCCTTCTCTAACCGCGGCAAGCAGGGGCTATTCTTCGTTGCGGTGGCAGGCTTCTCACTGTGGGGGCTTCTCCTCTTGCAGAGCACAGGCTCCAGGCACGTGAGCTTCAGTAGCTGCAGCACACAGGCTCAGTAGCTGTGGCTCTCGGGCTTAGTTGCTCTGTGGCATGTGGACTCTTCCCAGACCAGGACTGAACCGTGTCCCCTGAATTGGTAGGTGCCCACTACCACTTCCACTGTGCCACCAGGGAAGTCCATGGAGGATCTTTTTTTAAAAATTATTTATTTATTTGGCTGTGCCAGGTCTTAGCTGCATCATGCAGGGTCTTCAGTTGCAGCCTGTGAAGTCTTTATTATGGCATGTGGGATCTAGTTCCTGGACCAGAGATCAAACCCAGGCCCCCTGCACTGGAAGCACAGAATGTTAGCCACCGGGCCACCAGGGGAAGTCCCTGGAGGGTGTTAATCTGTGGTATAATGGTCTGGTTCTTGGTGTAAAAGCCGTCTAGCAGCTGGGTGGAGAAAGAATGTATTGAATGGGCAGGAGAGGGACCACGAGGATGCATGTAGGGACGGGTTCAGCAATCCAGGTGGGAGGTAACCGTGGTCTGGCCTTAGTGGGTTGAGCGTTGAGGAGGCAGCAGTATCAGCTGAACCACAAATAAATGGGGATGGCACAGGCGAAAGTCTACAAGGGGGCACCACATCTGATTTCATTCACAGGGTAAATGCCCTAGGCCTGGGAACACAGAGGGAACTCAGCCGAGCTCGCATTCACGACACCAGCGTGCTAGTGCGGGGCCTCAAAGTGGTCACAGAAACCCTGAGCGGGAGGGGAAGGTTTGTGGTTGAAGGAGAGCTCTCCACTGGATGACCTCAGGGAGTTACCTAATTCTTTTTTAAAAAATAAATAGATATATTCTTGTTCAGTCTCCAACTCGTGTCCGACTATTATGGGCTTCCATGGACATAACCCACCAGGTTCTTCTGTCCATGGGATTTCCCAGGCAAGAATACTGGAGTATGTTGCCATTTCCTCCTCCAGGGTATCTTCCCGACCTAGGGATCAAGCCCAGGTCTCCCGCCCTGGCAAGCAGTTTCTTTTTCGCTGGGCCACCAAGGAAGCCCAAATATATATATATATATATATGTATAAAGACCTGGGGCAGATGATAAATTATATAAATATACAAAATATATATTTGCATTATATTAATATTATTATATTATATATATATATAAAACATGTATATTTATATAATTTATCGTCTGCCCCAGGTCTTAACTGCCGCACTCGTGATCTTTGACCTTTGTTGTGGCATGCAGGAGCATTGGGGCATATGGGATCTAGTTCCCTGACCAGGGATTGAACCTAGGCCCCTTGCATTGGGAGCACGGAGTGTTAGCCCCTGGACTGCCAGGGAAGTTCCAGGAAGTCACTTCTTTTGAGAAAGCTCCTTTAAAATGGAGATGATACAAGAGTGGGTTGATTGAACAATCCAATGAAATGAAAAACTATTCCACCCTCAATAAGTGGCAGCCAATTTTATTTCAAAGAATAATGAATGCCTCGAGCACATTAAACTAAGCTTTGCATTGGTACAGTGCTATAAATGTTTTTGAACCTTCTATAGAGCTGAGATACAAGATAAGATTTATTCTTTCCTGTGGCTGCTGTAACAAATTATCAAAAATTGGTGGCTTAAAGAACAGAAACTCTACTGTAGTTCTGGAGACAGGAAGTCTGAAAGCAGATGTCAGCAGGGTTGGTTTCTTCCAGAGGCTCTGAGGAAGAAGCTGACTATTCCACGCCTCTCCTGGCTTCTGGTGGCTACAGGTGGCATCACCATTCCTTGGCTAATCTGTTTCCCTCTTCTCATGGCCTTCTCTTCTTTTTCTCCTCCCTTAGCTTCTCTTATTAAGATGCCTGTCATTAGGGTTGCTGCTGCTGCTGCTAAGTCGCTTCAGTCATGTCCGACCTGTGCGACCCCACAGACGGCAGCCCACCAGGCTGCCCGGTCCTTGGGATTCTCCAGGCAAGAACACTGGAGTGGATTGCCATTTCCTTCTCCAATGCATGAAAGTGAAAAGGGAAAGTGAAGTCTCTCAGTCGTGTCCGACTCTTAGCGATCCCATGGACTGCAGCCTACCAGGCTCCTCCATCCATGGAATTTGCCAGGCAAGAGTACTGGAGTGGGGTCATTAGGGTTAGGCCCCATCCTAATTCAGGATAACCTAATCTCTAGATCCTCAGTTCAAAGTATCCTTGGCAAAGACCCTTTCCCCAAATAAGGCCACATTCACAGGCTTTAGATGGGCATGTCTTAGGGATGAGATGGTTGGATGGCATCACCAACTCAATGGACATGAGTTTGAGTAAACTCATTGGTGATGGACAGGGAGGCCTGGCGTGCTGCAGTCCATGGGGTTGCAGAGTTGGACATGACTGAGCGACTGAATTGTTGAACTGTTGTCTTTGGGAGAGCACTACTGAGTTCAGTTCAGTCGCTCAGTCATGTCCGACTCTTTGCGACCCCATGAATCGCAGCACCCCAGGCCTCCCTGTCCATCACCATCTCCCAGAGTTCACTCAGACTCACGCACTACCGAACCAACTAGAAAAACCCACGTTAATTTATTTTTTCATATGTGAACCAGTTTCTCCAACTCTATCTGCTAAATAATCCCTGCTCTCCCTAATGTTTTGTTGTTTTGTCCATGCTACAGGACTTGTGGGATCTTTGTTCCCCAACCAGAGATGGAACTCAGGCCCTGGCAGTGGTGAAGAGCTGATTAAAGACTCCGATGCTGGGAAAGACTGAAGGCAAAAGGAGAAAGGGTGGCAGAGGATGAGATGGTTAGATAGCATCAATGACTCAGTGGACATGAGTTTGAGCAAACTCTGGGAGACAGTGAAGGACAGAGGAGCCTGGTGTGCTGTAGTCCATAGGGTCACAAAGAATTGGACGCAACTTAGCCACTGAAAACCAACAACCACCTTGGCAGTGAGGCCCTTGGGCACTGGACAACCAAGGAAGTCCCTCCCCATTCATTTGTGATATCACGTTTTCAATGTACTAAGTACCCATTTGTACCAAGTTCCCATCTGTAGCCACTTATGTCTGGACTCTGCATTCTATTCTATTTGTCTGCCTGCTTTTTCTGCCACATTGTTTCAATTACTGTGATTTTGTAATATGTCTTAATATTTGGTAGAGCAAGGCTCCCACCTTGGCTGTGCTTTTTTAAAAATGCCTTAAAATTTTAAGGACCTTGATTTTCTGTATACATCTTAGGATCAGTTTATGAGTGTTTCCCCCCCTGCCCCAAATGCCTTGGGATTTGGGTTACAATCCTAATGGCTTTATACTTTGGAGAAAATTGACTCCTTTAAGACATTAGGTTAGTTCACCCATGAACTATGTCCCTTTTTATTCTGGTCTTCTTTTTATGTCCTTTCAGTCCATTCTGAAGGAGATCAGCCCCGGAATTTCTCTGGAAGGAATGATGCTAAAGCTGAAACTCCAGTACTTTGGCCACCTCATGCAAAGAGTTAACTCATTGGAAAAGACTCTGATGCTGGGAGGGCTTGGGGGCAGGAGGAGAAGGGGACGACTGAGGATGAGATGGCTGGATGGCATCACCGACTTGATGGACGCGAGTCTGAGTGAACTCCGGGAGTTGGTGATGGACAGGGAGGCCTGGGGTGCTGCGATTCATGGGGTTGCAAAGAGTCGGACACAACTGAGTGACTGAACTGAACTGAACTGACTGAAGTGTTCTCCAAGAAGGCCTTGTATGCTCTATTAGGATAATTGAGGGGGAAGAACATTCTACAACTTACAAATGACTTATTTTTATATATCCCCTCTCCCTGGAGCCTTTTTAATCCACATTTTACAGAAAAGGAAACAGGCCCAGAAGGGTCAAGGAACTTTGCCAAAGACACAAAGAAGTGACAGAGCTGAAACCAGGCCCCCCAGCCCAGGCCCTGGCACTCAATGTGTCTTGCATACTGAGTACCACCCACCCTTGCCCCCGGCTCAGCAAAGGCTTAAGTGAACAGATCTGATGCCAGTCACTCTCTCATTGACAAAGGTAAACCATGGACATTTCGGAGGCTGGCTCACATTTAGTCATTTATTTTAAGACCTGCACAAAGAGACACGCAGCGTAGATATACAGAAGAACAATAAGAATACAGGTCGCCTTGACTTGTTGTGCAAGGGCTTGCCTGGATGAAGATCTGAAGTCCACCTTGCTTGCACTACTGCTGTGGAACCTGGTGCTAATGGGCACCTTGCTGGCCCCCTGACTGCAGCCTCCTTCTCCCTCGCTGGCGTCCTTGTCCTCAACCACTAGGCACAGGCTGACGGAGGCTGGCCTGAGCCCGCTTAGGGTGGCCGGGTCAGGCCCAGGGAAGCGCTGGCTAAAAGGAATGGTGGTCACTGGAAGGACGGTGGTGACCGCATCCAGATCTTCAGAGGGTGCCTTGCACAGCCTGGCCCATCCCAGGGACCGCAGGCCACTGCCCCACATGGCTCTGGCCACCTGTCCCATGGCCACCCCCAGCCTGTCCAGGCAGCGGAGCAGCAGGGACACGGCCGTCTGCTGCAGCACAGCCTGTGGCAGCAGCTCCAAGGCCCTGCTGTGCTCGTGGTGGAAGCTGACCAGGCTGTAGTAGGCACACTGGGCCACAGACAGCAGGGCGAGGTGGGCCTCCCATCGCAAGTGCCGCTGGAGCCACGGGACGCAGCGGCAGGCTCTGTGCATCAGGGTGGCCAGCAGCTGAAGGCCCCAGCCCCACGCGATGGTCAGCAGGCGCCACACGGTCTGCTGGGCGGGCAGCAGCACCTCCATGCACAGCTTCTGGGCCAGGAAGAGCACCCCCGTCACCTGTAGATTGCTGCCCCAGAAGACGCAGAAGCCCAGCATGTAGAGAGGCAGGCAGTGGGAAGCCATGTTTGCCACGGCTGCCTGCAGCCCCAGCAGCGGCCGGTAGAATTTCACCAGGCTGGGCCCACACAGGAGCAGGAGCTGCCAGGTGCCTCGGGCCAGCCCGCGCCCATTCTGCGGGGCATCAGCTTGGCAGATGGTGGTGGAGGGGCCAGGAGAGGGGCCTTCATGACCCAGAGGCTCTGTGCCCAGCCTCCCGTTCTGGGGGCATGGAGCTGCCCTCATGCCACAAGCTCATATTAACTGGCCCTCTGGCCCAAACGCCCTGTCAGCTGAGCCAGGTGGTTGTGCAACAATCAGTGACAACACAAAAGATCAGGATGTGAGCTCTTGTCAAAGAGGGAGCATTATTGCCTCGATGGGTAAGGGAGGCAGCCTTTGAAGCTATGAAGTTTAGGTGCGGCCCGCTGTGTTCATGCCCACATGTGACAAATGACAGCCTGAGCCTTCTCGGAGCTAGGCCCTGCAGTCTCGGCCACCATGAAGCTTGTGGTCTGGCAAGAGAGATGACAAACCTAGACAGTGTATTAGAAAGCAGAGTCATCACTTTGCTGACAAAGGTCCACATAGTCAAAACTGGTTTTTCCAGTGGTCATGAATGGATGTGAGAGCTGGATCTTCAAGAAGGCTGAGTGCCAAAGAATTGATGCTTTTAAACTGTGGTGTTGGAGAAGACTCTTGAGGTTCATCTGGACTGCAAGGAGATCAAACCAGTCAATCCTAAAGGAAATCAGTCCTGAATATTCATTGGAAGGACTGATGCTGAAGCTGAAGCTCCAATACTTTGGCCATCTGATGCAAAGAGCCGACTCATTGGAAAATACCCTGATGCTGGAAAAGACTGAGTGCAAGAGGAGAAGGGGGCAAGGGAGGATGAGACAGTTGGATGACATCACTGACTCAACGGACATGAGTTTGAGTCAGGGAGATGGTGAAGGACAGGGAAGCCTGGTGTTCTGCAGTCCATGGGGTCACAAAGAGTCAGACATGACTGAGTGACTGAACAACAAGAGAGATGGACACTGAAATACACTCATGACAAAACTGCCTCACTCAAGTCCTCTCTTCCCTCTTGTCCTCGTACTTCCCCATTTTTTTTTTTCCTCTCTGCTATGAAAGAAAGCAGAGCGATTGAACCTGGGGCCCCGGAAGTGAGAGAGCTGTGTCTTAACCACCAGACCAGCAGGGAATTCCCCTGTGCTTCTCCACTCTGCTTTTCTGGTCCCCCTAACCTCCTGCTGCCAAGGTTGGTCCACACTTTGGGTTTTACCTAGCAGCAGAGAATAACTGCCCTTCAATGATTTGAGCAAAACATGGGCCCTTTTCCATTCCTTACTAGGAGTTCCATTTTGAAAAACACTATTGACAGAGGACCATTTATGAACAAAGTCAGTTCACTTCTTTCCAGACTGGAGTTTTTCTTTGGATTAAATCAGTAATCAGGGATCAAGTAACCTAACTCCTTTGTTTTGACCTGTTGTAAACAGCTCACCCAGATGGGCTTGGTGTGTCACCCAGATTTCACTGGTCTGCACAAATGTGCTTAACTGTGTATTCACTGTGGGGTGATGTTCAGGGTGTCATTAGCCGCATCCCATTTTGATCCCTTTAGGAGAACCCCATCTCCCTGAGAAATTTCTTTAAAGCCTTATTTCAGGCACAGTGGACTCCTTTGGCCATTGTTTGTTTTTATCATGTGGATGTTGTGAATCATGTTACTAATCATATTTATCTTTTGTAGTTGGCTGGAAGAGGCTTGAAGCCAAATGGAAGGACTACTCTGGCATGAAGAGTGGTCTATAATGTGTGTTTGGGTGTGATCCTGAAACTGAGTGGTGCCCTGTCGGGTTCCTGGTCATGGAGGCCTTTTTGTCCCCCGTTTCTTGTAGGCAAGACTCCAGCCTCCATGACCTTCCCTGAGTTCCAAAAGGCCAGTTCCAGCAGTTGCTAATCAAGGTAGGTACAGCCAAGAACTTTGGCTGAGGAAAGATTAAAGAGACTGTCCAGTGGTTAAGAATCTGCCTCAAAATGCAGGAGATGCAGGTTCAATTCCTGGTCCAGGACCTACGATCTCACCTACCACAAAGTAACTAAGCCTCCACACCATAACTACTGAGCCCACATGCTCTGGAGCCATGCGCCACAACTAGAAAGTTCCTGTTGCAATGAAAGATCCCATGTGCCATAACTAAGACCCAAGACAGCCGAATAAATAAATATGTCAAAGAAAAAAAAAAGATTAAAGGGATCAGAGAAGCTCATCAGAGACCCTACACACACCCTTACTCTTATCAGCAACCTCACCGTTGCCATAAAACTCCTCACCAAACTCCCAAGCCCTTTGCCTGGCAAAGCAATAAAGCTTTTCTTTCCTGCTTCAGCCAAAACCCTCTGCGTGATTCGATTCTGCACCGGTATATACAGAGAAGCTGAGGTTTTGGCATCAATCCCTCTCGGGCTTCATATTTCCCTTCTCTCACATCCTTAGTTTCTTCTTGTTAATTTGCATACATCTTGCTGTGTAGCCTTAGACTTGTTCTTGGAAGAAGAGATGATACAGTTAACCCCATAAATGATTCTAAACCTATCAGTTCAGTTCAGTTCCGTTGCTCAGTCGTATCCGACTCTTTGCGACCCCATGAATCGAAGCACCCCAGGCCTCCCTGTCCATCACCAACTCCCAGAGTTCACTCAGACTCGCGTCCATAGAGTCGGTGATGCCATCCAGCCATCTCATCCTCTGTCATCCCCTTCTCCTCCTGCCCCCAATCTCTCCCAGCATCAAAGTCTTTTCCAATGAGTCAACTCTTCTCATGAGGTGGCCAAAGTACTGGAGTTTCAGCTTCAGCATCATTCCTTCCACAGAACACCCAGGGCTGATCTCTTTCAGAATGGATTGGTTGGATCTCCTTGTAGTCCAAGGGACTGTCAAGAGTCTTCTCCAACACCACAGTTCAAAAGCATCAATTCTTCGGCACTCAGCCTTCTTCACAGTCCAACTCTCACATCCATACATGACCACAGGAAAAACCATAGCCTTGACTAGACGGACCTTAGTTGGCAGAGTAATGTCTTTGCTTTTGAATATGCTATCTAGGTTGATCATTACTTTTCTTTCAAGGAGTAAGCGTCTTTTAATTTCATGGCTGCAATCACCATCTGCAGTGATTTTGGAGCCCAGAAAAATAAAGTCTGACACTGTTTCTACTGTTTCCCCATCTATTTCCCATGAAGTGATAGGACCAGATGCCATGATCTTCCTTTTCTGAATGTTGAGCTTTAAGCCAACTTTTTCATTCTCCTCTTTCACTTTCATCAAGAGGCTTTTTAGCTCCTCTTCACTTTCTGCCATAAGGGTGGTGTCATCTGCATATCTGAGCTTATTGATATTTCTCCTGGCAATCTTGATTCCAGCTTGTGTTTCTTCCAGTCCAGCGTTTCTCATGATGTACTCTGCATCTAAACCTATACACAGAAGCTAATCTATCCTTTGTAAAAGTAACACTGTGCTGTGCTTAGTCGCTCAGACTCTTTACAACCCCATGGCCTGTAGCCTGCCAGACTCCTCTGTCCTTAGGGATTCTCCAGGCAAGAATACTGGAGTGGGTTGCCATGCCCTCCTCCCAGGGGATCTTCCCAACTCAGGAATCGAACTCAGGTCTCACGCAATGCAGGCAGATTCTTTACCATCTGAGCCACCAGGGAAGCCCCAAAATACTGGAGTGGGTAGCCTACCCCTTCTCCAGGGGATCTTCCCGATTCAGGAATCGAACCAGGGTCTCCAGCATTGCAGGTGGATTCTTTACCAGCTGAGCTACCAGGGAAGCCCCCAAAGTAACACTATCTATCCAGTATTCCAAAATGGTTATCTTAACTCCTGCTATCTCTGCTTGCTCTCCCAGGACCCTCACAGTGACTCATACAAAAAGTCTCCAGATCCTATGGATCCTAAAGATCTCCTGATTCTGATCGTTCATGTCGACTCTCAGGGTCCTTTTCCTGGTCACCCACCTGATGGCTTGCAAGGAATAGTGAAAGCCCTTCTACTTTATCCCCGTCTTTCAGTTAAGTTCAGTTGCTCTGTTGTGTCCGACTCTTTGCAACCCCATGGACTGCAGCACGCCAGGTTTCCCTGTCCATCACCAACTCCTGGAGCTTACTCAAACTCATATTCATCGAGTCAGTGATGCTATCCAACCATCTCACCCTCGGTCGTCCTATTCTCCTCCTGCCCTTAATCTTTCCCAGCATCAGGGTCTTTTCAAATGAGTCAGTTCTTCACATCAGGTGGCCCAAGTATTGGAGTTTCAGCTTCAGCATCAGTCCTTCCAATGAATATTCAGGGTTGATTTCCTTTAGGATTGACTGGTCAGATCTCCTTGCAGTCCAAGGGACTCTCAAGAGTCTTCTCCAACACCACAGTTCAAAAGCATCAATTCTTCAGTGCTCAGTTTTCTTTATAGTCCAACCCTCACATCCATACATGACCACTGGAAAAACCATAGCCTTGACTAGACAGACCGTTTTTGGCAAAGTCATGTCTCTGCTTTTTAATGTGCTATCTAGGTTAGTCATAGTTTTTCTTCCAAGGAGCAAGTGTCTTTTAGTTTCATGGCTGCAGTCACCATCTGCAGTGATTTTGAAGCCCCCCCAAATAAAGTATGACACTGTTTCCACTGTTTCCCCATCTATTTGCCATGAAGTGATGGGACTGGATGCCATGATCTTTGTTTTCTGAATGTCGAGTTTTAAGCCAACTTTTTCACTCTCCTCTTTCACTTTCATCAAGAGGCTCTTTAGTTTTGCTTTGCTTTCTGCCATAAGGGTGGTGGCATCTGCATATCTGAGGTAATCGATATTTCTCCCGGCAATCTTGATTCCAGCTGGTGGTTCATCCAGCCTGGCATTTCTCATGATGTACTGTGCATATAAGTTAAATAAGCAGGGTGACAATATACAGCCTTGACGTACTCCTTTCCTGATTCGGAACCAGTCTGTTGTTCATATACAGTTCTAACTTTTGCTTCTTGACCTGCATACAGATTTCTCAGGAGGCAGGTCAGGTGGTCTGGTATTCCCATCTCTTTTAGAATTTTCCACAGTTTGTTGTCATCTACACAGTCAAAGGTTTTGGCATAGTCAATAAAGCAGATGTTTTTCTGGAACTCTCTTGCTTTTTCGATGATCCAATGGATGTTGGCAATTTGATCCCCATCTTTAGTTGACCTTTTGTCATTCTTAGGCACAGTAGTATCGGTACATATTTGCTGAATGAATGAATGAATCCTTCACTTGACAGATGGGAAAGCTGAGGCCTAAGGCAATATCTCTAGAGGAAAACAGTAGAATGGGAAAGACTAGAGATCTCTTCAAGAAAACTGGAGTTACTGAAGGAATATTTCATGCAAAGATGAGCACAATAAAGGACAGAAATGGCAAGGACCTAACAGAAGCAGAAGAGATTAAGAAGTGGCATGAATACACAGATGGACTATACAAAACAGTTCTTAATGACTCTGATACCATGATGGTGTGGTCACTCACCTAGAGCCAGACATCCTGGGGTGTGAAGTCAAGTGGGCCTTAGGAAGCATTACTACGAACAAAGCTAGTGGAGGTGATGGAATTCAAGCAGAGCTATTTAAAATTCTAAAAGGTGATGCTGTTAAAGTGCTATACTCATATGCCAGCAAATTTAGAAAACTCAGCAGAGGCCACAGAACTGGAAAAGACGATGCTGTTAAAGTGCTGTACTCAAAATTTCAGCAAATTTGGAAAACTCAGCAGAGACCACAAAACTGGAAAAGGTCAATTTTCATTCCAATCCCAAAGAAAGGCAATGCCAAAGAATGTTCAAATTACTGTACAATTGTGCTCATTTCACATGCTAACAAGGTCATGCTCAAAATCCTTCAAGCTAAGCTTCAACAGTACATGAACCAAGAACTTTCAGATGTACAAGCTAGATTTAGAAAAGACAGAGGAAACAGAAATCAAATTGCCAACATCTGTTGGATCATAGAAAAAGCAAAGGAATTCCAGAAAAACATCTGCTTCTGCTTCAGTGACTATGCTGAAGCCTTTGACTGTGTGGATTACAACAAACTGTGAAAAATTCTTAAAAGATGGGAATACCAGACCACCTTACTTATCTCTCCTGAGAAACCTGTATGCAGGTCAAGAAGCAACAGTTAGAAAAAAAGAAAAGAAGCAACCGTTAGAACCAGACATGAAACAATAGACTGGTTCAAAATGGGAAAGGAGTATGGCAAGACTGTATATTGTCACACTGAAAATTTAACATTTGCAGAGTACATCATGTGGGAGGCCAGGCTGGAATTGGACCAATGCCCCACCTTTTCATCTTTGATGGGTGGCCTTGGAACTGGTGAGTGTGTCAGGGAGCTTACTGATGTGTTCCAGTGACCACATCCTGAGGCTCAAGGTCTAGTGGAAGTGGACTAGTCTGTTATCTTGGACCTATTTGGTTTTAATCAGTACGTGGTGTCCTTGGGATTTGTCATTCTTTCAAAGGTTGTGCCCTGCCCCCCTCCCTTTTGTGTCATTCCCACAGCCTGGTGCAGCATCTGACATGCAGCAAGACAGCAGGAAGAATTTCTTATTGAGCGAATGAGTGACTCAGGACCCCAGAGCTCCTTTTCCAGTGAAGACGTAACTGAACCCTGAGTCTGATGTCATGAAAACCTAACCTAGAATCAGACTTGAGCTCTGTCCTTTCTCAATTGTATGACTTTTGCCAAATTATTCCTTTTTGGCCTGAACTTAGTTTTCTCTGTAAAAGGGGACAGTGTGGGCCATAATTCCTTGTCTGCCATTCTGAAATAAAAAGTTTTGATTTTATAATGTTAAGTTTCTGGTATAAACGAAAGTGATTTGGTCATATATTCTTTTTCATATTCTTTTCCACTATGGTTTATTATAGGATACTGAATATAGTTCCCTGTGGCATACAGTAGGACCTTGTTTCTCTGTTTTATATACAGCAATTTGTATCTAATCCCAATCTCCCAATTCATTCCTTCCCTAACCCTTTTTCTCTTTGGTAACCATACCTTTGTCTTCTATGTGAGTCTGCTTCTGTTTGGTAAGTTCATTTGTATCATATTTTAGATTCCACACAAGTGATATCACAGTATTTGTCTTTTTCTGTCTTCACTCAGTATGATACTCTCTAGGTCTATCCATATTGCTGTAAATTGAATTATGAAAAACTTAAGTCAGTTGGTGGCAAAAACGAAACTAATCTGAATTTTTTAGGCAGCAAAGTTAGCCTTGAACTGTGGGGCTATTTATTCCACTCCATGTGAATATTCATGTCTCTTTACAGAATTAATGTTTCATTAAAGAGCTTAGGGAGGATTACATAATATACAGTATGTGCACCATATTG
>SJYQ01103396.1:0-11429 GCA_006410935.1 Redunca redunca
CAAAAAAAAACAGTCCACTGCTAAACTCAGTAAGAAGGGCCCAGGAAGGACTCCATCAATGTTCTAGCACCACATCTTTTTTTTTAAGAAATAATTTTTTTTATAAAAAAAATGAGCCTTCCCAAATAAGTCCAACACATCAAAAATGATTTTTCACAAAGATGAGAAGTTCCAGGCACCATGTCTCTTTGGGGTAGGATAAGAGTATATTGCAGTTAAAAGCAAAACAGCAAACTTTCTTCACAAAAGAAAAGAAGTTTTGTTGATGTCCTTGACTGCAGCACACACAAAAGGTGACAGCCACCACCCACCCTGGCTCCACCAGGAGTGGAGGAAGAGCAGAAGGCAGGGGTGCAGAGATTTCTTTTTCCAGGCCCAGGCCTGTGAAAACCGATGACCAAGTGTTAGTCCTCAGCTGGGCCCACAGAAGGGCTGTATTCCTGGTCAGCCCTCTGGAGTCTGGAGCATCAGCATCTCCAAGAATTCTTTTATATTCAACAAAGACAGGGAGGGAAACCCTAAAAGAGGCATAAGCCAGAGAGGGTGGGAAGGGGGAGCGACAAGCATGAGAACCAGTCTGATTTCAGGCTGTTCAGCCCACCCCGCCCTCGGTGTGTTTCTTACCATTGTTACTTGTTGAATTGGAAAGAGTAGACGCTGTGGTCTGAAGGTGCATCCACCGGCACTTGACTTTGCTGGCTGCCACTCTCCTGTACCACAGGCAAGGCGGGCGAGTCAGTTTGCACATCCTTCCCTCACCTCCCACTGAAGCAGCCTCACTAAGCTGAGTGCCCTCCCTGACCTACCCACTGCCACACACTCGTGCGAGTACACGTATACACATGCACACTCACAGCATCACTTCCCCAATTTTAGAGCAACCTATCCTCACCCCGGGCTTCCCTGGTGGCTCAGAAGTTAAAGCATCTGTCTGCAATGCGTGAGACCCCGGTTCGATCCCTGGTTAGGGAAGATCCCCTAGAGAAGGAAATGGCAACCCACTCCAGTATTCTTGCCTGGAGAATCCCATGGAGGAAGGAGCCTGGTAGGCTACAGTCCATGGGATTGCAAAGAGTTGGACACGACTGAGCTACTTCATATCCTCATCCCAGGGCACACTGACCAACGCAAGCCAGCACCCTGGGATTAACTGCTGTCCGACTAAATGAGAGGAAGGGCCTCAATCAAAGGCACTGACTAAGTCTCTCCTTCCTATATTCTTCACACACCCACCAGCTATTTATGAACACAGAATTGGCATCACTGAGCGAGGAAGATTTTGATCAGTGGAAAACCTGCCTCTGTTCATTTTCCAGTCTTCAACCCTAAGAGGCTATAAGTTCTTACCTCAACTGGAACCCTGGAAGAAGGCACTGGGGTGTACTGGGAGATGTAAGCTCCTTGCATAGCTGCAGCTGTTGGCACATACTGGAATGAGATGCATTGACGGGCTCAGAGCAGTGGTTCTCGGCTACAATTAAAACACCTGGGGAGCTTTAAAAACTGTAAGTGCCTGTGTTCCCTCTCCAGAGATTCTAATTTAATTGTGCTTTTTAAAAGCACTTCTGATGACTCTGAAGTACACTGGCTTAGAGACTTCTACCTACATGACTGCTTGTCCTCCTCTTTCCCATCTTCTGCTTTTTCTCAACGCACTGCCCTCTCTGCTTTAAGCACTCCTCCACAAACCAGAATGCACCTGAGCTTCGAGAAACCTAACAGGCTTCACCCATTCTTCCTATTACTATTCTGATAAGGCTTTCAAGAAATGTGCATGAACCCCTACTAGATAATACATAGGCAGAAACACTGATCCTTTAGCTACATGAAGACGAATCAGTTAAAACGAAGGAGTTTCAGAGTAGAAGGCTGTATTCCTTGCTCACAGACTGACACTTTTTCAGTTCATCTCCTTTTCTGAGTGTGTCCTCGATGACAGTGAAGTCATTCCCATCCTTATCCAAGAGTATTTAAACCTAAGAGTCTTACACAGGTGTTCCTTGTGTGGCAGGAGTTTGTAAGAGGAATATCCTGCTTTACCGTGCCCGTGCTGCTGAGAGACAGGTGGCCCAACTGCTGGGTAAGAGGTCCCACCATGGAAGCAGGCTGGAGAGAAATGGGATGGTCCATTCCTGGTGTCAGAACTGAACCCTAGAAGCAGCAACAAAGGGCAAAGTTAGTTGGCAGCATCCTGTGAGGCTGCAGGAAGCAGTGGTTCATGGCTACCAGAACCACTGCTGACAGACATTTAAAAATCCCGGAAAATGACAGGCAAGCAACCACCTGGCCCTGCAGCAGGGACATGCACTCTGCCTACCAGTCTGGAGGCATCCTTGTCTAAGAATAGTAAACGCACAGAATTTAAGGTCAGACACCTGGTCACACAAGAGACTGAGCCAGGACTCACACCCACACCTCCTTTCATCAAATCCCACTGTTTCCTTTCACATCAAATTGCTGCTTTGGCTTCTGCCCACTTCTGAACACTCACTGAAGGCTGCATGAGGTATGACTGGTGGTGCATCCAAGACGGGTTAGGCACTTGTAGAGGAGATGTCTGAGTAACTCTCTAATGCAAGCAAAAAGAAACAAAAATGTTAACTTCCTGGAGACTATTATTTCACCCAATGATCTGATAATTTTCAGCAAAACACAAGTAAGTTTTGGAGTGTGGGGCTTCCCTCGTGGCTCAGATGGTAAAGAATCTGCCTGCAATGCAGGAGACCTGGTTTGATCCCTGGGTGGGAAAAATCCCCTGGAGAAAGCAATGGCTACCCACTCCAGTGTTCTTGCCGAGAGAATTCTATGGACAGAGGAGCCTGGCAGGCTACAGTCCATGGGGCCACAAAGAATCAGACATGACTGAGTGACTAGCAATTTCAATTTCAGTGCCCCCTTAGAAAACAGAAATATTTAAGAATATTTTAAAAATATTAACAACTCTTACACTTCAAGTAACCCAATTTTAAAATGGGCTAAGAATCTGAGTAGATATTTCTCTAAGAAGATTCAGAAATGGCCAACAAGCACAGTCAACAGGCTCAACATCAACAGGTGCTCCCACGCTGTGCTCAGCCACTCAGCCGTGTCCGACTCTGTGCGACCCTGAGGACTGTGGCCCACCAGGCTCTTCTGTCCCTGGGATTCTCCAGGCAAGAATACCAGAGTGGGTTGCCATTACCTCCTCCAAGGGATCTTCCCGACTCAGGAATCGAACCGGCATCTCTTGCATAGTAGGCAAATTCTTTACCGCTGATCCACCAGGGAAGTCCCTAGTCACCAGGGAGATATAAATCAAAGTCACAATGAGATACCACTTCATATCCACTTAGATGGCTACAATTTTAAGAGGACCGAATAACAAATGTTACACACTGCAGGTGGGGATGTAAAATGGTACAGTGACCTTGGAAAACAGTTTGGCAGTTCCTCAAAAAGTTAAACGTAGAGTTAATAGGTACTTAGCAATTGTATATACCCTAGAGAAATGAAAACATATGTCCACACAAAAATTGTGCACAAAAGTTCATAGCAGTATTACCCAATAATACTATGAATATTATTATTCATAATGGCCAAAAGGTAGAAACAGCTCACATGACCATCAGCTGATAAACTGATAACAAAATGGGGCATGTCCATACAATGGAATATGATTCAGTCATAAAAAAGAATTAAGTACCGATACATGCTACACATGAATAAACTCTGAAAATATGCTAAGTGAAAGAAGCCCAGACACAAAAGACATTTACTATGTGCTTCCACTTTGACAGTACGTCCAGAAGAGGCAAGTCTATAGATACAGAAAGTGTATCAGTGGTCGCCAGGGGCTAGGGTGAAGGAAGAATGTGGAATGGCCACTAATGGGCACAGAGTTTCTTTCTGAGGTAATGAAAACTTTCTGGAATTAGATAATAGTGATGGTTGCATAATTCTATAAATATACACTACTGACTAGCGTACTCTAAGAAGGCAAACTTTTTTAGTCTGTAATTTATATCTCAATTTTAAAAGAAAAAAGGCAATGAGAAACTAGAAATGCATCTTGATAGACAAGTAGGTCTATTCCACAAATGTAGGGATTGTTCAAAATCAGAAACTACAAATGTAAGTCAAAATTGAAGGAAAAAGTCAGTGTAATATTAGATGCTGAAAAGACATTTTATAAAACCCAAGAGCCATTTACTTAAAAAAAAAAATCATGAAGTAGGGAATTCCCTGGGGGTCCAGTGGCTATGGCCTGGGTTCAATCCGTGGTTGGGGAACCAAGATTCTGAGAGCCGAGAGTTACAACCAAAAAATAAATTTTAAAAAATATCACAAAGTAAAACAGAAACTAAAAAGAAACTACTTATATATATTAAAGGCTATTTACCAAAAACTTAGCTGTAAGCATTAACCCACATTAAAAACACTGCAATTATGGTAACCTATTAGGTAGTGGAGTCAAAGAAATATAACTGGGATACAACTGGCATAAAACTGAAATGGAAAAGAGAGCTGTTATTTTGCCCCAGTGATATAACTGTATACCTAGAAAACCTATGAGATTTAAGTTAAAAAATTACTAATAGTGATAAGAGGATATGCTAAGTGAGCTGTATACAAAATAGATAAACATAAATCAATAACCTCTCTTTGGTGTATCAATAAGCACCTAAAGATGATAATAAAAAGTATAGACCTACATAAACAAAATTAAAATCCTACTGAAGGACATAACAAAGATTTGAGAACATGAAAAGAAATACATCTTAGGTGAAAAGACTGTAGCTTTTAAGTAGTCAATTCTCTTAAACAAATATATAGGTATAATGTAATTTCAATTAAAGCCCTCTCAGACAGATTTTTAAAAATTAGATAAAATGATCATAAACTTATACAGAATAACAGATGCCAAGAAAAAAATCCAAAGAAAAGTATGAAAAAGAGAGTGGAGAAGGTTTTATCTTATTAAATATTAGAACATACTATGAAAACCACTGTAATCAAATCAACATATTACTGAAATAGGAACAGATACAGTGATCACTGGAAGAGTATAAAGGATACAGAAAAACATTCCAGTGTTTATTATATGACAAAAGTGGCATCTCAATTCAGTGGGAAAAGGATGTGCTTAGTCGCTCAGTCATGTCTGACTCTTTGCGAACCCATGGACTATAGCCTGCCAGGCTCCTCTGTCCATGGGGATTCTCCAGGCAAGAATACTGCAGTGGGCTGCCATGCCATCCTCCAGGGGATCTTCCCAACCCAGGGATCAAACCCAGGTCTCTGGCATTCCAGGCAGATTTTTTACTGGCCGAGCCACCAGGGAAGCCCGGGAAAAGGATGGATTATTTAATAATTTGGTGCTAGGACAACTGGTGAATACTTTGAAGGGAATACAACAGGACCCCTATTCTTATGTCATATACAAACATAAATTCCTGGTAACTATACATTTAAATGTAAAACAAATAAATAAATCTTGGGGACCACATGAACAATATACAGACTGGGAAGACCTTTTGAATTAAGACAAGAAATTCGAAAGCTATAAGTAAAAAAAAAAAAGCAGACATATTTAACTATAAAATGTTAAACTTTTGTATATAGCAAAAACTATTGATTCCCAAAGTATGATCTCTGAACCAGCAGCAGGAGCAACACCTGGGAACTTGTTAGAAATACAAATTCTTGCCTCTCACCCTAGACTTGCTGAATTAGAAATTCTAAGTGTGGTGCCCAGTACGTTTAATAAGCTCTCTGACCTAGGTTTAATGACATCAACGACTCGATGGACAGGAGTTTGAGCAAGTTCCAGGAGTTGGTGATAGAGAGGGAAGCCTGGCGTGCTGCAGTCTATGGGGTCACAAAGAGTCGGACTTGACTGAGCAACTGAACTGAAAGCTCTCCAACTGATTCTGATGCACAGCTGAAGTTTGAGGACCACAAAGTCAGTGGGAAAAAAATATTTGGAAAAAAGCTTGTAACAAAGATAACATTCAGAAGATTAGCACTTATAATAGCTGGTTTTTGGTTTTTTTTTTTTTGGCCAGGCACGGAGGATCTTAGTTCCCTGCCCAGGGACTGAAACTGTGCCCCTGCACTGGGAACTCAGAGTCTTAACCACAGGAACACCAGGGAAATTCCAATAATACTGACAGTTTGTTGTGTTTTTTAAAAGCATGTGATAAAAAACCATAGTTGAGCCTGCTTCCTTGCCCAGAAGCAAGCCAGGAGAGAGTCTGACAAGCGTATGTGGGTAACTTAGAAATAAATTCCTCCAGCATTCGGAATATCCCACAGGATAAGCGTGCACTGCGGAGGCTTTCTTTTTTAAACTTGGCTGTGCCAGGTCTTATTTGTGGTATGCTGCAGCATGCAGGAACTTTACTTGTGGCGAGTGGGATCTCGTTCCCCACCCAGGGATAGAACCTTGGCCCCCTGCACTGGAAGCACAAAGTCTTAGCCACTAGACCAACAGAAACGTCCCAATAATATTGATGGGAAAAGAACAAATAAATAGGAAAATGGGCCAAGTATATGAAGAGTAATCAGAAAAGAACAAATCAAAATATGACCAAAAAATGCTTAAACTCAGCTTCAGGGAAGTGCAAATTAAAGCAACACTGTACTTTACACCTACCAAGATAGGAAAAACTTTATAAGAGCAATGCCACCTCTGGCTGGAGGGAAATAGGTGCTCTCATATGTTGCCAGTGGAAATATGAATTGGCAGCTTTTGTGGAAAGAAATCTGTAACATCTATAAAGCGAAAAGTCTGTGTATCATTCAACCTTACAACCTCACCCCTTGGGCTCTAGCCCCCAGAAACAAAAGCACTCATCTGTGAGGACACAGGCAAAAGCATGTTTACCAGAGCATCATTTGTACCAGAAAAAAACTGAAATCTAAAGAATGCCCTTCATAGGGGTCTAGTGAAAGAATTCTGGTATTTATGTGGCATGAACTATAATGTGACTATTTAAAAAGAAATAATTAGAACAGAGCTGCATAGAACCACCTAGAGGGCTTGTTAAATCTCAGGCTGGGAGGACTCATCCCCCAGAGTTCCTCTGGATATAGGGTGGAGTCCAAGAAATTGTTTCTAAAAATCCCCAGGTAGGGCTAATACTGGAGGTACAGGGACCACGCTTGGAGAATCACTGGTTTATGTGGGAAAAGTATAAAAAAGACATTTAATATGGCAAATTTTTATAACATAAAACAATGACTTCCAAAACCATATATTTACAGGTATATGAAAATGACCCCCAAAAAAGGTAGAAACTAGCAGGAAACTAACATGGGTTTGCTTGTGGGAATGGTGGACAGAGAGTACAAAGGGTGCTTCTGTAACAGCCTGTGTGCACTAAAGGGATCATGTGTTATACTTTTATGTAAAACTGTTTGCATATAATCTGTGTGAAGGAAACAAGGGGAAAAAAAGCAAGTTGTTTCCAGCCTAAAACACGATGGCAGGGCAAACCCGAGCCCTTTTCTGGGCATGAACCTACCTGATATGACGTCACAGGCGATGGAAGATAGGGGGACAGTGCAGACTGAGCAAGCATCCTGTTGGGGGTGATGTTGTAAGGAGCTGGGTAAAACCTGTAGGAAGGGACCACATCAGTAAGGAGTCACAGGAAACTGCAAGGCAAGGGCCCCCACTGACAGATACAGCCACGAACATCAAGACAAACCACTCGAGGGCCTGGACACATGGCTGTGGCATTTTCAGGCGGGCTGTTTACATATGACACCCTTACCCATTCTGAAGAGCCGTGGTGGGGTCATAGGTCAAAGCCATGCCACCCTAGAAAGAAAGAACACAGCGAGCACACTGTGAGCGCTTAGGTGAGAAAAGGAGCAGGCCCAGAATTTCAAGGCTGGGGAAACGTTTGGTTCAACTGATGAAAAGCCAAGTCTGGACTAGTCCCCCCAGTAACTGCTCCAGGGTTTTCCTGCTTGAGCAGGGTGCACAATCCCATTCACACTGAAGACTGCGTGAAGCAGTCAGCATTGCTCACTTACATACTGGAGCTCTCAAGCCTACCCCAGGAATCAAGCCATGGAAATTTCCATTCCTTCTTTTTTTTCCCCTTGGCATCCCCATTCAGCATGCAGGATCTTAGTTCCCTGGCCAGGGATCGAACCCGCCTTCCCTGCAGTGGAAGCAGAGTCCCAACCACTGAACTGCCGTGAAGTCCCATCCGTTCCATTTTAGTGTCGTTAATATTCTTATCCCCAAGAGGGACTCTTACCATGTCTCCATTTCTCGGCCAGGCCCGTCCGTTCTGCACAAATTTTCCTTGGTTCTGTCGTTTCTTTGGACCCCCATCAGCAAATTTGCAAAGCAAGGGATCAGATGGGGCTGCCAAGAGAGAAAGCAGACCAGCAGCTGAGTCCCCCCTCACTTAGCCCATTCACTCATGCAAAAAGCCTCCAGAATCTCCACAGATGTCACAACCTGTGGCCTCTCAGCCTGATTCCCAGATGCCTCACCTGGTACTCCAGGGGGTGTCTTAATATATTTTCCATTAAAGTGGGTGATGATGGCTTCACACTTCTCTGTGGACTCCATCCTAAGGAGCACAAGAGGAGTTAGGGTCTAGCTTCTCCAGGATCTATACCCTCCCTACATTTAAAGAGAAAGCTCTTAAGTTCCCAGCCCCACAAACGCTTCAGAAATTGTCAACTACAGAAACAGAGCTTCCTCCACACAAATTCAAGGCATCTTAGAGAAGAAACCCCAGCTTCTGATGAAGGTTTTCTCAACTGGTTCTTCTAGGGATCCTGAAAGGAATAATGGGGGTCTGCAAGCCATGAATATTCCAAAGAAGATACTGATGGATGGGTCTAGTATTCAGTATTGTGTCTGGGTTCCTAAATGAGGATACAATAAACAGTGGCTGTTACCATTATTTTTTATTACAAAATTCCTAATGGAAACTTCTCTAGTTTTTTTTGGCTCTGTTTGCATTATCTTACTTTCCTGACCAGGGATTGAACCCAAGTCACAACAATGAAAGGGCTGAGTCCTAACCACTGTACCACCAGGGAATTTCCCTATTCCTTCACTCTGATAAAACTGTACAAGCTAAGAATTTGCCAATATTTATTTTTTTGCTCTGGCTATACTTATAAAGGTCTAATTAGCTACCAATAACTTCCTTAAGATTTCATGAGTCGGGGGAGGGAGGCTTATTAGGAGTGTGAGATAAGCAGATACAAATTACTATATGTAAAACAGATAAACAGTGTCATACTGTAGAACACAGGAAACTATGTTCAGTATCCTATAATAAAGTGAAAGTGAAAGTGCAGTCGCTCAGTCATGTCCGACTCTTTGTGAATCCATGGACTGTAGCCTACCAGGCTCCTCTGTCCATGGGATTTTCCAGGCAATAGTACTGAAGTGGATTGCCATTTCCTTCTCCAGGGGATCTTCCCAACCCAGGGCTCAAATCCGGGTCTCCCGCATTGTAGACAAGACGCTTTACCATCTGAGCCACCAGGGAAGTAATAAACCATAATGGAAAGGAATATGAAAAAGATACACGTGTATATGCAAACGTATATATGAAAAATACATAAACCACTTTGCTGTACACCTGAAACTAACACCACACTGTAATTCAACTATACTTCAATTGTTTTTTTAATGGGGAAAAAAGATTTCATGAGTCTGTAAGAAGAAAGAGTATTAAGACAGGGTTTATGGTGATAGAACAATGTAAGAAGCTACACAGCTAAAGTGTCTTGTTGGGGAAAGAGAAAATGAGTAAGGAATTAGTGGTGCCTGTTCACCACTCACAGGCTCTGTGGGTTAGAACATGCACGAAAGTCCTCCGGACTCATTCCTCATTTCTGCTTCAAATCTCCATCTACCTTACTATACAGTGCTCAAATGAGATAATGTGTATTAATGTGTTCTATAAATTATATGAAGATCTACATAAGACAAGCTACAGTATTTTCCCCCTTTTCCACATTTAAAGTAAGTCAGTATATTTTCTATGCCAATAACCAGTAAAGATCTAAACAATCTCCATGTTGGCAGTTCCTAGAAAAAGACCTTAAGTGGAACTTTCTAGCGAAAACCATGCTGAACATTCTAGAGCAAACAGTGTTTAGTTGGGTTACTCCTACTCTTGAGTCTTTCAAAGGGGTGACAGGCATGTAGGGTTTTAGAAGAATCACTTTCAGGAATTCAGCTTCCTCACACGCTCTTTCCTGAAACGGATGTGTCTAAGGGGCTCATCAACACTAGTGACCAGGGCTGAGGCCCCTCTCACAACTACTCTGCTCCGTCTACTCCAGACTCCTCCCAGAGCTCGACAGGAAGCACAGAGGACTGAGTTACAAGCTGTTTTTTTAAGTTACATGTTTCCAGTTCTTCCTTCCCACAAAGCTAAAGGACTCAACAAGTTGTCAATTGACACATTAAAAAAAGTCAATTTTGATGACAGATCACCCTGATTCTTGGCATATAATTCAGAAGGAACTCAAAGAATCCCTATTTTAGCAAAACTCTTTCCATTCCCATTTGCTTATTTATGTGAACAAGGTTCCTTACCATGAAAACAAAACACAAATAGAACTGACATTAAATTTTGTCTTGTTACAGCAATAAACAATATTCACTGATGGCTACATGATTTAATTATAAAAATCTAAAAGAAGCATTTCCAATAAAATTTATTTCATATAAAACAATTTTGTATCAACATTTTAATATATTTATGTTGTTTAGGGCAACTGTTAGCTATTTATAAAGATAATTTCCTTATGGATTAATGTATAATGATTCAGAGCCACAATAAAAACACTAATTTATAGAGAAGTTTAGCAGGATGATGCATACAAAGACTTTCAACTATAAAAATATTTTAAACTCGGAAGAATCAAAATAGTGAAAATGAGTATACTACCCAAAGCAATCTACAGATTCAATGCAATCCCTATCAAGCTACCAACAGTATTTTTCACAGAGCTAGAACAAATAATTTCACAGTTTGTACGGAAATACAAAAAACCTCAAATAGCCAAAGCAATCTTGAGAAAGAAGAATGGAACTGGAGGAATCAGCCTGCCTGACTTCAGGCTCTACTACAAAGCCACAGTCATCAAGATAGTATGGTACTGGCACAAAGACAGAAACATAGATCAATGGAACAAAATAGAAAGCCCAGAGATAAATCCACGCACTTATGGACACCTTATCTTCGACAAAGGAGGCAAGAATATACAATAGATTAAAGATAATCTCTTTAACAAGTGGTGCTGGGAAAACTGGTCAACCACTTGTGAAAGAATGAAACTAGAACACTTTTTAACACCAAAAACAAAAATAAACTCAAAATGGATTAAAGATCTAAACCTAAGACCAGAAACTATAAAACTCCTAGAGGAGAACATAGGCAAAACACTCTCCAACA